>CAUYLG010018077.1:0-23345 GCA_963573385.1 Cacajao melanocephalus
CAACCTCTCCCTGCAGAGGGAAAGAGCTGGAGACTGTGATCAATATTCTTGGTTTCAGAGGGCTGCCTGCAGTCTGGTTTATGTCTCACGTTTCTTGGGGATGACTAAACCAGGAAGAAGTCGAATCCCTGAATAGACCAATAATAAGTTCTGAAATTGAGGCAGCAATTAATAGCCCTACCAACCAAAAAAAAGTCCAGGACCAGACTGCTTCACAGCGGAGTTCTACCTCAGCATAGCTCAGCATAGCAAAACAGGGAGAAACCTCTTTCACAGGAGGAAGCTCCTGGCTTCCTCCTGTGAAGGAATTAGGAGGCTGAAACATCCATTCAATGTAGAGACATTAGGGGACCATCTAAGGGTTTAGTTTTTGTTTTGACTGAATCTACACATTAATGAGAAAGGACATAATGTTTCAGATTACTGAGAACAAAGGAAAGGTTTGGACTAGCACAGCACTCACTTGCAATACGGGCCTTTTCTGGCCTTGTTGCTACCTGTTTTTCAGCCATTTTGGCAGGCCTTTCATTTGCCTCATAGTGGCCTCTTAGCCCCATCTTCTGTGTCACACCTGCCTCTCAAGATTCAGCTTCTTTTTCACGGCGGCCTTTCTTAAACCAGCTTGTGCCTCACCATGGCCTCTGCAGGCTTATCTTCTGTCTCTTAGTGGACACTCCAGGCTCATCTCCTGCCTCATGGTGTTTTTTTCTGCCCTGCACTTGCCTCACAGTGGCCTCCTCTGGATCCAGCTCTATAGGTCTTTGATTGTCAACAGCATCAAAAAGCCCAAAGCTTCCCTGGACTTTCATTTGTTCACTTTTTAGCAGTGTGCCTTGGCTAAACCCCTGTCTCTACTTTTAACCTTGAGAGTGTATTTTTAACAGATTTGTAGTAATTCTACCTGTGTCTTTTTACAGTGATTTCTCTTTTATTTAGTGTCTCATGGTTTTTCTTGTCTTCTGGGGGTTCGGAGGGGAATGGGCCTCTGCTTGGGCTGTTTGTCTTTGAAAAAAAAAATTCCATTTTCCAGGCCCAGCTCAAAATAAGCAAAAGAAAACTCTAACCCTCAACATCTCCCTGTAGAGAGAAAGAGCTGGAGAATGTGATCAGTACTCTGGGTTTAAGAGGGCTGCCTGAAGGTCTGGTTTATGTCTCACCTCTCTTAGGGAACTGAGAAGACCTGCATACTTTAGATTCCTGGAGGCCACTAAAAACAAAAGAGAGAAGCTTGCTGCTGCTCCAGACAACCCATGGGTCAGCAGATTCTAGTACAGCTCGGTGGCTTCTTTCATAGGAGTCAAAAAGAAGAGTGGAACAGAAGTCCAATGTTCTGGCTTTTCAGGAGGCTGAGTAAGGGACTGGTTTCTGCCTCACATGTTGCAGAACCATGATAAGATCCTGCAGAATCTAGAAGTCTGGAAGGGGCTGAGGACATAATAAAGCTTGAAGCAGAGCAGCTCAAGAGAACCTACAGTACCCCAAACAGACACCAGAAAAGACAAAGGATTATGAGCACCTGGAAAAAGAAACTGACAAACCCCTCTAACTGGGAATTTATATGCACAAATTCAGAAAAGGCACATCTGCAGAAAATGTTTGCGATTACCAAGATCTCTGGCCCAGCTGATTACTGAAGGTGTTTCCATGGATAAAACCCATTCATAAAAACAAGGCAAATGGCAACATTTTCAAATATGCAGCTCCCAATGCAAAGTTACAAGACACACAAGAAGAAATAAAGGAACATAGTCCTATCAAATAAACAAAATAAGTTGTCCAGAAAGGCATCCTAAAGAAACAGAGGTATATGAATTACCTGCTGGTTCATTAAAATAATCAAAATAAAGATCATCAACAAGCCAAGGAAAATAATACATAAGCTGAGATTTCAGGTGTTAATCTTATGGTTGTAGACAATTAGTGCTGTTTTACATGGACTAAAACTTATTAGCTTGAATGTAAAACTAATAATAATGGAAGGTAGCATGTTATATTGTATAAATTTCTGAAAGAAACATTGAAATTTGGATAAATGAAGCAGCTCTTCTGATCTTCATTTTGACAAACTGTTGTTTTAAACCCTGCATGACAGCTTGTGGACACAAAGTCTACTTTGTGCAAACAGAAGTACTGAAAAATGCTCTGGGGCAGAGTGTGTCATTCATCATTAATATGAATTAAATATGTCAAAATTAACTTTCAGGCTCCCCCAAAATTATATACATTTCATTTGCTATTCCAAACTACTATGTGAATTAAGAAGCCAAAAATGTGTGTGGCCTGATTATTATTTTTTATCAGCATCAGAGAATGTATTTTCCGCAACAAATTTATTTTTTATTTTATATATTTTATTGCATTTTAGGTTCTGGGGTACATGTGCAAAACATGCAGGATTGTGGCATAGGTACATACATGGCAATGTGGTTTGATGCCTCCATCCCCTCATCACCTATATCTGGCATTTCTCCCTATGTTATCCCTCCTCCACCTCCCTACTCCCTGCTGTCCCTCCCCTATTCTCCACCAACAGACCCCAGTGTGTGATGCTCCCCTCCCTGTGTCCATGTGTTCTTATTGTTCAACACCTGCCTATGAGTGAGAACATGTGGTGTTTGTTTTTCTGTACCTGTGTCAGTTTGCTGAGAATGATGGTTTCCAGAATCATCCATGTCCCTACAAAGGACACAAACTCACCGTTTTTTATGGCTGCATAGTATTCCATGCTGTATATGTGCCACATTTTCCTTGTCCAGCCTATCAGCAATGGGCATTTGGGTTGGTTCCAGGTCTTTGCTATTGTAAACAGTGTCACAATGAACATAAGTGTGCATGTGTCTTTAAAATAGAATGATTTATAATCCTTCGGATATATACCAAGTAATGGGATTTATAATCCTTTGGATATATACCCAGTAATGGGATTGCAGTGTCAAATGGAATTTCTGTTTCTAAGTCCTTGAGGAATCACCATGCTGTCTTCCACAATGGTTGAACTAATTTACACTCCCACCAACAGTGTAAAAGTGTTCCTGTTTCTCCACATCCTCTCCAGCATCTGTTGTCTCCTGATTTTTTGATGATTGCCATTCTAACTGGTGTGATATGGTATCTCAATGTAGTTTTGATTTGCATTTCTCTAATGACCAGTGATTATGAGCATTTTTTCACGTTTGTTGGCCTCATATATGTCTTCTTTTGAAAAGTGTCTGTTCATGTCCTTAGCCCACTTTTTAATGGGTTTGTTTGTTTGTTTCTTGTAAGTCTGTTTTAGTTCTTTGCAGATTCTGGATATTAGCCCTTTGTCAGATGGGTAGATTGCAACAATTTTTTTCCCATTCTGTTGGTTGCCGGTTCACTATAATGATTGTTTCCTTTGCTGTACAGAAGCTCTGGAGTTTATTTAAATCCCATTTGTCTAGTTGGCTTTGTTGTCAGTGCTTTTGGTATTTTAGTCATGAAGTCCTTGCCCATGCCTACGTCCTGAATGGTTTTGCCTAGGTTTTCTTCTAGGGTTTTTATGGTGTTAAGGCTTATGTTTAAGTCTTTAATCCATCTGGAGTTAATGTTAGTGTAAGGTGTCAGAAAGGGGTCCAGTTTCTGCTTTCTGCACATGGCTGGACAGTTTTCCCAACACTATTTATTAAACAGGGAGTCTTTTCCCTATTGCCTGTTTTTGTCAGGTTTGTCAAAGATCAGATGGTTGTAGATGTATGCTATTGCCTCTGAGGTCTCTATTCTTTTCCCTTGGTCTATATCTCTGTTTTGGTACCAGTACCACACTGTTTTGTACTGTAGCCTTGTAGTATAGTTTAAGTCAGGTAGTGTGATGCCTCCAGCTTTGTTCTTTTTGCTTAGAATTGTCTTAGCTATTCAGGCTCTCTTTTGGTTCCATGTGAAGATTAAGTTGTTTTTCTCCTGTTCTGTGAAGAGGTTCATAGGTAGCTTGATGGTGATAGCATTGAATCTATAAATTACTTTGGACAGTATGGCCATTTTCACAATATTGATTCTTCTTAACCATGAGTATGGAATGTTTTTCCATCTGTTTGTGTCCTCTCTTATTTCCTTGAGCAGTGGTTTGTAGTTCTCCTTGAAGAGGTCCTTTAGATCCTTTGTTAGTTTTATTCCTAGGTATTTTATTCTCTTTGTAGCAATTGTGAATGGGAGTTCATTCTTGATTTGGCTCTCTTTAAGTCGGTTATTGGTGTAAAGGAATGCTTGTGATTTCTGCACATTGATTTCATATCCTGACATTCTGCTGAAGTTATCAGTTTAAGAAGATTTTGGGCTGAGATGATGGGGTCTTCTAAATATAGAATCATGTAGTCTGCAAATAAAGACAATTTGACTTCTTCCTTTCCTAATTGAATACCCTTTATTTCTTTTTCTTGCCTGATTGCTCTGTCTAGTGATTCCAATACTACACTGAATAGGAGTGGTGGGTGAGGGCATCCTTGTCTAGTGCCAGATTTCAAAGGGAATGCCTCCAGTTTTTGCCCATTCAGTATGATATTGGCTATGGTTTTGTTGTAAATAGCTTTTATTATTTTGAGATTCATTCCGTCCATTCCTAGTTTATTGAGAGTTTTTAGCACAAAGGGTCTTCTCTGCATCTATTGAGATAATCGTGTGGTTTTTGTCTTTGGTTCTGTTTATGTGGCCGATTATGTTTATAGACTTGCATATGTTGAACTAGCCTTGCATCCCTGGGATGAAGCCTACTTGATCGTAATGGATAAGCTTTTCGATGTGCTGTTGCAATCAGTTTGCCAGTATCTTATTGAAGATTTTTGCATCTATGTTCATCACAGATATTGGCCTGAAGTTTTCTTTTTCTGTTGATTCTCTGTAGGGTTTTGGTATCAGGATGATGTTGGTTTCATAAAATGATTTGGGAAGGATTCCCTCTTTTTGGATTGTTTGGAATAGTTTCAGAAGGTGTGATACCAACTCTTCTTTGTATGTCTGGTAGAATTCAGCTGTGAATCCATCTGAACCTGGGCTTTTTTGGTTGATAGGCTATTAATTTCTGCCTCAACTTCAGCCCTTGTTATTGGTCTATTCAGGGTTTCAACTTCTTCCTTGTTTAGGCTTGGGAGGGTGCAAGTGTCCAGAATTTTATCCATTTCCTCCAGGTTTACTGGTTTATGTGCATAGAGTTGTTTGTTGTAATCTCTGATGGTAGTTTTTATTTCTGTGGAATCAGTGGTGATATCCCATTTATCATTTTTTTATTGCATCCATTTGATTCTTCTCTCTTTTCTTTTTTATTAATCTGGCTAGTGGTCTGTCTATTTTGTTGATCTTTTCAAAAAACCAGCTCCTGGATTTATTGATTTTTTGAAGTGTTTTTTGTGTCTCTGTTTCCTTCATTTCTGCTCTGATCTTAGTTATTTCTTGTCATCTTCTAGCTTATGATTTTTATTTTATCTTGCTCCTCTAGCTCTTTCAATTTTAATGATAGGGTATCAATTTCATGTCTTTCTTTGCTTCTCATGTGGGCATTTATTGCTATAAATTTTCCTCTTGACACTGCTTTAAATGTGTACCACAGATTCTGGTGCATTGTGTCTTCATTCTCATTGGTTTTGAAGAACATCTTTATTTCTGCCTTCATTTCATTGTTTATCCAGTCATCATTCAAGAGCCAGTTGTTCAATTTCCATGAAGTTGTGTGGTTCTGAGTTAGTTTCTTAATCCTGAGTTCTGATTTGATTGCACTGTGGTCTGAGAGACTGTTTGTTATGATTTCCATTCTTTTGCATTGCTGAGGAGTGATTTACTTCCAATTATGTGGTCAATTTTAGAGTAGATGTGATGTGGTGCTGAGAAGAATGTATATTCTATGGATTTGGGGTGGAGAGTTCTGTAGATGTCTATTAGGTTTGCTTGGTTGAGATCTGAGTTCAAGTCCTGGATATCCTTGTCAATTTTCTGTCTCGTTGACCTGTCTAATATTGACAGTAGAGTGTTAAAGTCTCCCACTATTTTTGTTTGGGAGTCTAAGTCTCTTTGTAGGTCATTAAGAACCTGTCTTATGTATCTGGGTGTTCCTGTATTGGGTGTGTATATATTTAGGATTGTTAGCTCTTCTTGTTGCATTGATCCTTTTACCATCATGTAATGCCCTTCTTTGTCTCTTTTGATCTTTGTTGGTTTAAAGTCAATTTATCAGAGACTAGGATTGCAACTCCTGCTTTTCTTTGCTCTCAATTTGCTTGGTAAATCTTCCTTCATCCCTTTATTTTGAGCCCATGTGTGTCCTTGGCTGTTAGGTGGGTTTCCTGGACACAGCACACCATGGATTTTAAATTTTAATCCAATTGCCAGTCTGTGTCTTTTGAGTGGGGCATTCAGCCCATTTACATTTAAAGTTAATATTGTTATGTGTGAATTTGATCCTGCCATTTTGACGCTAGCTGGTTGTTTTGCCCATTATTTGATGCAGTTTCTTCATTGTGTCGATGTGTTTTACCATTTGGTGTATATTTGGAGTCGCTGGTACTGTTTGTTCCTTTCTGTATTTTCTGATTCTTTCAGGAGCTCTGGTAAGGCAGGCCTGGTGGTGATGAAATCTCTCAGCAATTGCTTGTTCATAAAGGATTTTATTTCTCCTTTGCTTATAAAGGTTAGTTTGGCTGGATATAAAATTCTAGGTTGAAAATTCTTTTCTTTAAGGATGTTGAATATTGGCCCCCACTCACTTCTGGCTTGCAGGGTTTCTGCCGAGAAATCCGCTTTGAGTCTGATGGGCTCCCCTTTGTGGGTAACCCTACCTTTCTCTCTGGCTTCCCTTAGCATTTTTTCCTTCATTTCAACCCTGGTGAATCTAACAATTATGTGCCTTGGTGTTGCTCTTCTTGAGGAGTATCTTTGTAGTGTTTTCTGTGTTTCCTGGACTTGAATATTGGCCTGCCTTTCTAGGTTGGGGAAGTTCTCCTGGATAATACCCTGAAGAGTGTTTTCCAGCTTGGATTCATTGTCTCTGTCACATTCAGGTACACCTATCAAAGGTAGATTAGGTCTTTTCATGTAATCCCATATTTCTTGGAGACTTCGTTCATTTCCTTTCACTCATTTTTTACTAATCATGCTTTCTCATTTTATTTCATTGAGTTGATCTTCAGTCTCTGATATCCTTTCTTCTGCTTGATCGATTCGGCTATTGAAACTTGCATATGCTTCATGAAGTTCTCGTGTTGTGTTTTTCAGCTCCTTTAATTCATTTATATTCTTCTCTAAGCTGTTTATTCTCATTAGTATTTCATCAAACCTTTTTTCAACGTTCTTAGTTTCTTTGCATTAGGTTAGAACATGTTCCTTTAGCTCAGAGAAGTTTGTTATCACCCACCTTCTGAAGCCTGTTTTCTGTCAACTCATCAGGCTCATTCTCCATTTAGCTTTGTTCCTTTGCTGGTAGTGAGTTGTGATCTCTTGGAAGGGGAGAGGCATTCTGGTTTTGGGTGTTTTCATCCATTTTGGGCTGGTTTCTTCCCATCTTTGTGGATTTATCTACCTGTGGTCTTTGTAGTTGGTGACTTTTAGATGGAGTCTCTGAATGGATGTTATTTTTGTTGATGATGAAATTATTTCTTTCTGTTTTTTTAGTTTTCCTTCAAACAGTTAGGCCCCTCTGCTGTAGGACTGCTGGAGGTACACTCCAGATCCTGCTTGCTTGGGGATCACCTGCAGTGGCTGCAGAACAGTAAGGGTTGCTGCCAGTTTCTTCTTCTGTTATCTTTGTCCCAGAAGGATACCTGCCAGATGTCAACCTGAGCTCTCCTTTATGAGGTGACTCTTTGGATTATAGGGGGGTCAGGGAGCTGCTTGAGGAGACAGTCTGTTTTTTATAGGAGCTCAAGTGTTGAGCTGTAAGCTCTGTTGATCTGTTCAGAGCTGCTGGGCAGGTATGTTTAAGTCTGCTGCAGTGGAATTCACAACTGCCTTTTTTCCCAGGAGCTCTGTCCTGGGAAGGTGGGGCTTTATTTATAAGTTCCTAACATGCTGCTGCCTTTTTTCAGAGCTGCCCTGCCCAGCAAGAAGCTAGCCTAGTCACTGTCTGCAAGCAGAGGCATTGCCGAGCTGCCGTGGGCTCTGCCCAGATGCTGTGTGAACTTCCTTGCCGTTTTGTTTATAGAGGTATAGTTAGAACTGCCTTGGTAATAGTGGTCTGCCTCTGTAATGGCGGACTGCCTCGGTAATGTGACGGCCTCAGTAATGGCAGACTGCCTCAGTAATGGTGGACTGCGTCACTAATATCGGACCGCCTTGGTAATGGTGGACTGCATCACTAATATCGGACCGCCTTGGTAATGGTGGACTGCATCAGTAGTGGTGGACCACCTTGGTAATGGCAGACACCCTTCCCGCAACAAAGCTGGACCATCCTAGCTCCAGGTAAGCTTGCTGTGAAACTCTTAATCCAGAGAGTTTCAGATTGCTAGTCTTTGTGGGGGTGGGACCCGTGGAGCCAGATCACCTGAATCCCTGTTTCAGCTCCCTTTTTTTCAGTTGAATGGGTGACTGTGTCTCCCAGGCATTCCAGGTGCCAGTTGAAATGGCTGCCCAGATTTCTGTGAGTTTTTGTTTGGAGACCCACTGTGCTGGCTGAAACAGCCGTGCTGGAAATTCTTGGTGCTTTTCAGCCTGGAAATCTCCTGGTCTGTGAGCAGTAATAACTCATTTGGAAATGTGGTGTTCACTCACCCTCTGCATTGTTCTCACTGGGAACTGCACTCCAGAGCTACTCCTATTTGGCCATCTTGGATCAGCCTCCTTTTTTCCACAACAAATTTATTATAGATGTTGTAAAAGTGAAAATATAAATGACACCACATTTCTGGAATTACATAAGAAGATTACATTAAGGATGCTAATAAAAATCATTATCAGTATTAATGGAAATTGCAATATTCAGATGTAATGGCAAGGTCTCTGATCAACTATGAAATAGAAATTGTTTAATTTTTGTGCTTCTAATAAAACTTATTTCACATATTTTCACACTTAACAGTACTTACTTTCTAACTAACCGTCAAAAGAAAGAAACTCTGAGAATATTTAACACATGGACCTGATCAATTAATCAAAGCATACTTTTGTTCCAACTTTCCATAGTTATTTACTACATGGTGCTTCAATTACCCTAGCATTGCTCAAGTGGCAATGCTTTATTGGGAACTGCAAACCTAGAGCTCTGACTGTCTTGGACATAGAATGTGAGTCAGGGATACATAGGGAGCAGTGGTACATGATGCATTCCAGGCAACCACTGCTTCAGAAGGAGACATAGCAGGCCTCTTCAGCTAGGCAGAATGTCTTAGGTCAAAAGCAGAAAAACAAGCTGTGCCCCTTTTCTTTGTAAAGCAGAATGAAGAATACACTTTTTAAATTTTCTTTCTGTCTCCTACCTCCATTGTTCAGTATGGTCGTCAAGGAGTTGATGTTTCTAGAATTTTGTGTCATATCATTTTCCCTTTATGGCTGCTGGGAAGTTAGATGCCTGTCCTTTCATTTGGTGCATCATCAGATTCCGTGAATCACTGTAGAAGCCAGACTTGGAGAAGGAAGCAGGTGGAACTGAAATTGAAATGTCACCTAATGGGAAGAGTCAGAATAAATTAAGTCAAGAAAATTTAGGCAATACTTGTATTAATCTAACACATACACAAGAGTCAAATAATTCAGCTAAAACATGAAGCTACAAAGAAAGAGAGAGCTTCTTGGCCATAAAGCTATAATCTTTAACCATAATACAAAAGAGTAGAGAATAAACACTGAAAAAACAAATCTCAAACTGCATTAAAAACACTAAATTACATTGTTCTTGCATAGGTATAGAGAAAAACCTGATACTGGGTAATTTATAAAGAGAGGTTGCAGTGACTCACATTTCTGTGGGCTATATAGGAAGCACAGTGGCATCTGCTTTTGGGGAGGCCTCAGGCAGCTTACAGTCATGGTGTAAGTTGAAGGGGAAGCAGGCACATCACAGGGCAAAATCAAGAGCAAGAAAGAGAGGAGTGAGGGTCCCACACACTTTTAAATGACCAGATCTCTAAATAACTCACTCACTATCAAACGGACAGTTCCAAGAAGGTGGTACTAAGACATTCATGAGAAATCCACCCCCAGCATCCAATCACTTCCCACCAAACCCCACCTCCAACATTGGGGATTACAATTCAACATGATATTTGGGTGGGGACACAGATCCAAACTGTATAAAAAACCCTTCTACATAACCTTCCTGTCAGTAGAGAAATATAAATATGGTGATTGGGAAAGATCAATCAATAAGATCTATTAGGGTTTACTAATAAAAACAGGCTGGTGATTCAGGGATAGAAATTCAATGATCTTTCTTAATGTGATTTCTTTGATGTTTCTGTGCTTGGTGTTCTTTGAGAGTTTCAGATAATATATTTGAGTTTGTAGCTTTGATCATATTTGGACAATTTTGGCCATTATTTCTTTAAATATTTTTTCTGCCTTTTCCTGTAACATCCTCATTTGAGACTCCAATTATAAATGCATATTAGGCCACTTGAAGACATGGCCCACTGCTCATGAATTCTGTTTATTATTCTCCATTCTTTTTTCTGTAATGAATTTTGAATGGGTTTCTCTTGCTGCATCATTATGATAACTCATCTTCTGTGATTTCTTATTTGCTGTTAATCTTAAGCAGTATATTTCTCATCTCATATATTGCAGTTTTCATCTCTAGCAATTTTATGTGTTTCATATCTATCTTCCAGATCTATACAGAACATGCTCTACTTCTTTCTAGTTTGAACAAATCAGATAAAACTACACATTTTAATATCTGTTTCACTTTTAGACTGTGTGTAATTATTTACATTTTTCCTCATATAGGTTATATTTTATTGCTTTTTTGCATGCCAGGTAAGTTATTATTTGATGGTAAATAATGTGAATTCTTCCTGGTTAGATGCAGAATATTTCTGTATCCCTGTAAATACCATGGAGCTTTGTTCTGCCATGTGGTTAGGTTGCTTGGAAACATATATTTGAAGCTTGCTTTTAAAGTTTGTTAGGTGGTTTCACAACAGGCTGTCATCTAGAGCTAATTGTTCACCTCAGCTGAAGTTAGATACTTCTGAATACTCTATCTAACCACCATGAATGATGAGCATTTTGAAATCCTTTCTAATCCTGATAGGGGTAGTTCTTTTCACCCACCAGGGTCATTTCCTTATATTTCCACATTGATCTGTACACTGCTGAATATTTGACAGGAATCCTCTATGAATCTTTGGATATTTCTCTCTGTGCATGTCTCTCTTTTCTGGTACTCTGCCTTGCAACGTTTAAATATATTGTTTTCCTATACTCTATCAATATCACCACACCTCACTCACTTCCAAACTGAATTCCTATCCAGGCTGTGTGGCCTGGAAATATTCACAGAGTAGTATGCTGGGACAATTGTAGGGCTCACCTTCTTGTCCATCTTTTAGAATTCACTGTCTTCCATTGCCTAATAGCCAACATCTTGAATCTATTGCAATTTTTCCTCTGTTGTCTATTTTACATGATTTATTTTAGTGATCATAGAATTAAGACTATCATGAAACTGAATAATGTGTCCCATATTTTAAAATCTCTAATAAAAATATTTTGACTGCAATACATTCAAGTTTTATCTCATTGCCTTTCATTAATACAGAAAATCTTGTTTTCCATAGAAGAATATTGTCAGTGTCATCATTCCTACAATTTTTCCTATTCTCTTTATGTGGACAAGTGGGAAGAATTTCACAAAGTACATCGGCGAACAAATAATAAATACTGGGACTCATCTGTGTAACTGGACTGGCTTTGGCATAAATAATAATGTAGGTGATTTTTTTAGCCTTAAACTACAAGCTTAAATGTGTAATTTGACAGGTCTGAAAGTCTAATTTTGGTAGTAATCTTTTAAATTTATCTGATTTCTCTAATTACTATTGTCCTTTTGTCCAAATCTACCAAAACAGAGTGGTCAATATGTGTCTTGGTAGCTATCTGCGCTTTCCTGACTTTTCGAAACTGATTTTTTTTTTTTGCTTGCCTGGTTCAACATTTCCCGCTTGATACTTTTAGACATATTTAGTTCTATATAATTAATCTTTTGTATGCCCACCAATGGAATATGCCAGAATTTTCCTACCCTAACAGATTTTTGGATTTGGCTTCTTTTTCATAACTATATCCTGCTGCTTCTCATCCCTATGTATGACCGTGGCAGTGCCCTGAAAGTTGTGCCAAATGATGAGCTGATGGGAGAATAATTAAAGTCATTCAATTATCAAGTGTTTATGGAAGATCAACTACAAGCCAGGAACTGTGCTGCATTATGGAGATACGACAGCGAACCTGACAGATATCAAATCTGCCTTCAGAAATCTCTAGTGTCAGAATATATTGCTTTGAATTTCATCCAAAAAAGGCTAGTCACAGTAAATGCAGTAGACTGCTCTGACATAGGAAAAAGTAAGACATGCTATTTAATGTAATTTTTTACCCCAAATATCTCAAAAAATACAATCACAAAATTTACATGTAAGAACATAAATTGATGTTTTATGTATAATAAACTTATTTTTTAAAACTACTTTATTAATAAAAATGTAAGCATCAAACCTCCCATTCAAATGGATAATTTATTGGAAAGAAAATCAGGCACAGTCATTAGAAATAAATAACCTGCAATTACTCAAATTTTAACAAAAATGTTAATGTCACAGCTCCAATAGATCGACTAATCATCCTCTTAAAATATATAGAGATACAGACAAGATCAAATGAAAATTGGAACAGATAGGTTTGAGGTTGGAGGAAGACAGGCAGAGGAGTAAATGTAGACATGCTCTTATTAAGTTCTAGGTTGCCGTACAGTTGACAAGTTCAGAGAGCAATCTTAAAACTTTAGAATTCTGATAATTATTATTGTGCCTCAACTGAGAGGGAGATTCAAAAAGGAGGTATCAGAAAGTGAGGCAAAGTGTAAACTTTAACCTGTTTTATTGCCTTGGTATAACATATTATATATTTGTGGTTAAAAAATAATAATACATTTGGATTTTATTTTACACTTAAATATTTCAAGTAAACTCCACTTTCACTAAGAATTACAAAAAAAGATAATAATATTCACAATAACAGCTAAGGATATTTATTTACAAGGAAAGCAATTAAAACAGACAATATAATATCTTTAAAAATATTATTATATAAGTGGAATTAAACATGATAGACATATAACATCATATTTATTTCCATGTGTATATGTAATTATATACATTTCTGTATATATGAAGATATACATACTATAACATATATGTTATAAAGCCTACCATTTATACGTAAACAGATATGTTATTATTCTAAAATACATATGTAATCATATAATCTTAAATTTCCATTCTTTCCAATCCCATATGTAACCAATTCTCAACCGTTTGTTAATTTAATCACTATTGATTGCCCTGTGATACTGCAGTTACTGTTTCTGGCTATAAGACTGGGTTTGGAATAAGAATGAATCATTTCTATACTCACAGATCATGCATTATAGGAGAAAAGAGATATGTAACATATGAACATAAAAATACCAATTCATAACCTTTTATTTTGAACAAATGAGTGAAATGAGCAAAACAGTATTCTCACTTTCTTTTGAAATAAAGACATTTTATTCATAATTTTTAAAGACGAAAGCAAATATTTTTAGAAATGACAATTATGTGTCTCTAATATTGATGATACTCTTTGTGAAATACTTTTATTTAACTATTAGTTAATATTGGTTTGCATCAGAATATGCTTTTTTCTAGTTCATGTTTTTTATAAATATTTATTAAAAATATTAGCTAACAAATGAACTTTTATTTTTTTATGCTCCTTTTATGACATTTATAATGCTACAGGATTGAATATCACTGTCTTTGCTCCATGCAGTTTCCATTACTGCCACTGAAGGTCTTAAGCAAAATGGCAAAGTACAAAATTGGAGAATGGTTATCTGTTAGACACGACAAAATAAAGTTAGTCAAATGAGATGACTCTCTTCCATGATGTTTTCTCAGTGTTTTTATTTTTTAAGAAATTGTACACATTTAAAAATATATTTCATGGAATTACTTGAAATTAGGCACATGGTCTGAGCCACTAAAGATGAATGCATGAGAAAGTAATTGTTCCTGATATTTATGTAATTGTATGCTGTGTTTTATAGCATTCAAACACGGGTTCTGGAAAAAAAGATAGGACTGGTGAGAGGAATCATGGTGTCAACTGACAGGAGTAAACTGAATAAAGGTATTGGGCAAAGACACCCTCAGTGCTAGAGGTTTGACTTTGATAGAAATAGGAATAAAAATAGAAATATGATGATAAAAAGTCTACCTAAAAGGGGCAAGATCAACATGGCTGACTAGTTGCTGGCAGTGTGTGTCTCCTCCACAGAGAAGTGCCAGAATAAGAAGCAGATACATTTTGAAAAAATCATCTAGGAGAGGAAGCTTGGATCCACCAGAAAAGAGACAGGAAACACCAGAATAAGTAAGGAAAGGGTTCAAGGCACCTTACCCAGCCAGGAAAACACTGACAGCTGGGAAAGGCTCCTAGACATAGGGAAACAGAAGGAAAGAAATCCCTAGAGGTCAAACACTGGCTTTTATGATCTTGGTTATGGGAGAAACCCTTAGACACACCAAGGTTGCTAAAGATTGCACAGAGACATTGTTCCAGATTGGGAACCCACATAGAATCCCACAGGCATCAGTGCCTGGAGCAGTCTCAACTAGGACCCATTTTGAGTACTTAGTTGCAGCTGCTGCACAGCCCCAAGGAGGGAGAGGAGTGAAGGCGCACATCCATGCAGCCCTGGGAGGTTACTTGCCATCCTGCTGAGCTGCTGTTGAGACGGAGGTGTGAGTGACCATGCTCCCCACAGCTTCTTGCATACACTGCTTGCCTGGGTGGTGCCTCACCCTTTTTGGCCCCAGTTTCAAGGCACCATTTGAGATGTTAATGCTAGTGTGAACTCTACTTGGCCTCAGGTCAGACTGATGTGACTGTAGCAGTTACCTAGCCAAGGACTGATAGGGAAACCAGGCTACTACACACATAGCTAGGACAATACTCACGGCTCTGCATTGGGCTGCTGCGAGACTGAGATGTGATCAGACCTCAGTCCCCACAATATCTTGGCTGCACTGCCTGCCTGAGCAGTGTCCCACCCTCCCTGGTTTCAGGCCCAAGGTGTCATTTTGAGAGTTTAATTCTGAGCTGCACCCAACCCTTGGCCAGAGTTAGGGCAGATGCGGATGCAGTTGCCATGTAGCCAAGGAGGGGCAGGGAAGCTAGGTGTTCACATGTGTACCTAGGACATCTAATGCCCAGCTCTGGTCACAAGCCCAGAGCAGGCATTATTTTGAGAGTTTGGAGCCATTGCTTGGCCACCCGGCAGTGGGGGGCACAACAGGTCATTTAGTTTTGGATCAGAGACTGGAATGCTTGCTCCAGAATGGAATAAGGATCCCTACAGCTGGAATTGAATGGAGGGTGCAGAAAGTCTCCCAGCAGTAGGCACTGGAATTAGGCTCTCTCCTATCACATGACGAGACTGGGAGGAGAATTGCTGAAACCAAGGTTTCTTCTGGGCAGTGAGACTTGAAACCAAGGATTGCCTTGTGACTTGGAACTGATGTGAGTGTGTCATTGATGGATGCCTCAGACTGCTCCCTTGGTCATTTAGGGGATAGTCCTTCACCAGATCTGAGGAGTGGGAAGGAGGTGCACCACACTTGTGGAGGTCTAATACTCAGCACAGAGCTCTAGTATGGGAAAGGGAAGCACAGCCCAGCAAATCTCACCTTGGGTCAGTCAGTAAAAACAGGAGTGCAGTGCCAGCCATGGAAGGTGGCATCACCAAAGTGTGGGAACAGTTATGGAGAAGGGGTCATCTCTTGCTTCTCTGTTCCCTTCCTTAATGTGAAGTTATTGACTCAATAGCAACTCTTCCCACTAGAATCTGGGGAGAATGGGATAACAGAGGGCACTTCTCAGACTTCTCCAGTGGTGCCAGCCCCATTGAAGGTGAACATATACTGAGGGAGGATGCTTCTGACACTTATCCATTGCCTCTATCCGTAGCCCTACCTATCAGCTCTTACTTGTAAGCACTGTCTACTGGACTGCAGCCTGAACCATAGCACCAAACACAATTATATTGCTGCAACAAGCAGTGTCCGAGAAAGCCACTGCAAGAACCTATCAGTAAATAAAAAAATTGGACAGAGCCATGGTACCCTGAAGCATCTAGAAATGAAGCCATTCCATTATACACAATATACACAGTCATCATACCCCAAAGTGAAAAGAGAATAAAAACTCCGTAAGTTCTATCAAAGTGATTGCAAACTATAAATAAATAAATAAGTGCCAGCTTTCTCAGAGGAGGAGAAACCAGTGCAAGAACTGTGGCAATACAAAAAGCCAGGGTGTTTCATCACCTCCAAAGGACCACACTAGTTCTCAAGCAATAAGTTCTAACCAGAATAAAATGTCTGAAATGACAGATACAAAATTCAGAATTTGGATGGCAAAGAAACCTCAACAAAATTCAAGAGCAAGTCAAAACCAATGCAAAGTAGCAAAAAAAGTAAAAAGTGATCCAAGATTTAAACAACAACATGGGTATTAGGAAAGAACCGAAAATAATTTCTGGACTTGTAAAATTTACTACAGGAATTTCAAAATACAGACAGAAGCTGTAAAAACAGAGTAGACCAAGTAGAATAATTCAAAGCTCAAAGACCCATCCTTCATATCAACCTAGTTGTACAAAATTTAAAAAATATTAAATAAATAAACTTAGCTTTCAAGTAATATGAGATTATGCAAACCAAGTAAGCCTACAGCTTATTGGCATTCCTGAGAGAGAAAAGAAGGTAAGTGACTTGAAAAACATATTGAGGATATAATTAGGGAGAATTTACCCATTCTTTCTGGAGAGGTCAACATGCACATACAAAAATTCAGAGAACTCCAGTGACAGACTATATAAGATGACTATCTCTGTATTAGCCTGTTCTTCTGTTACTATAAATGAATACCTGAGACTTGGTAATTTAAAAGGTATTTGTTTGGCTCATGGTTCTGCAGGCTGCACAAGAAGCATGGCTCCAGTATTTTCTCAGCTTTTAGTGAGGCCTCAGGATGCTTGTAATCATGGTGGAAGGTGATGGGTAGACAGCAGGTCAAATGGTGAGAGAAGGAGCAAGAGAGAGAAGAAGGAGGTGCCATACACTTTTAAACAACCAAATCTTACACGAACTAACTAATCACCAAGGAGATAGCACTAAGCCATTAATGAGACATCTATCCCCATGATGAAAACACCTCCTACCAGGCCACATTTAAAACACTAGGGGTTACATTTAAACATGAGATTTGGAAGGAACAAATATCCAAGTCATATCATTCCTTAAGTTACATAGTTATCATAATATTCAAGGTCCATATGAAAGAAAAATATCTTAAAGTCATCTAGAGAAAAGGATTATGTAACCTATGAAAGAAAAACCATCAGATTAACAATGAACTTCTAAGCAGAATCCTTACAAGCCAGAAGCTTTTGGGGGCCCATATTTAACATTCTTAAAAACCAAAAATAAAGAGGCTGGATGTAGTGGCTCACACTTGTAATCCCAGCACTTGGGAAGGCCAAGGCGGGTGGATTGCTTGAAATCAGGAGTTTGAGACCAGCCTCAGCAACATGGAGAAACTTCATCTGCATGGAAATTACAAAAAAATTAGCTGGGCATGATGGCATGTGCCTGTAGTCTCAGCTGCTTGAGGGGCTGAGGTGGGAGGATGGCTTGAACCGAGGAGGTTGAGACTGCAGTGAGCTGAGACTGCACCACTTCACTCAAAGCTGGGTAACAAAGTGAGACCCTGTCTCAAAAGAAAGAAGGAAGGAAAGAAGAAAGAAAGGAAGAAAGAAAGAAAAGAAAGAAAGAAAAGAAAGAAAGAAAGAAAGAAAGGAAGAAAGAAAGAAAGAAAGAAAAGAAAAAGAAAAAGAAATGCTAGTTCAGAATTTCATATGCTACCAAACTAAGCTTTCTAAACCAAAGGGAAATAAAGTCCTTTCCAGACAAATAAGCTCTAAGGGAATTTGTCACCATTATACCGGCATTACAAGAGATGCTAAGGGGAGTTCTAAACATGGAAACAAAAGAATGGCATTGCTACCATAATAGCACATGCAAGTATAGCCCACAGAACCCATAAAACAACACCACAATCAAGACTGCAAAGCAACTAGCTAATAACACTCTCACATATCAAATATCACATTTGACCATAAATAGTCTAAATCTGTCACCTAAAAGACATAGAGTGGGAAATTAGAGTAAGAAAATGGCCATCCTTCTGCTGTTCTTCAAGAGACCCATCTTACATGTAATGACACCCATAGGATCAAAGTAAAGAGATGGAATAGTTATACTGTGGGAAAGGAAAACACATAAAAATGCAGGGGTCGGTAGTGTTATATCAGATAAAGTATACACTAAACTAATAATCATAAAAAAGACTGAAAAAAGGGTATGACATTGATAATGATGATTCAACAAGAAGACTTCACTATTCTAAGTATGTATGCACCCAATATTGGAGCACACAGATTTATAAAACAATTACTTCTAGACATAAGAAAGGACTGAAAGACACACAATAATAGTGCAGGACTTCAACACTGCACTGATAGCATTACAGAGATAATTGAGACAGAAAATCAAGACAGAAATTTTGTCTTAAAACCAAGATTGAAAATTCTACATTTGATCAATTGGACCTAATAAACGTCTAAAGAAGACTCCCACTAACAACCCCAAAATTTACATTATTCTCATGTTTGCATGGGACATACTCTAAGATTAATCACATGCTTGGTTATAGAGTATCAATATTTCAAAAAAATTGAAATTATCTTCTCAGACGACAGTGGAATAAAAATAGAAATCAATAGCAGGGGAAATGCTCAAATCTACACAAGTACATTGAAACTAAGCAACTTGCTCCTGAATGACTTTGGCGTCAACCATGAAATGAAGAGAGAAAATTAAAAATTCCTTGAAATAAATGAAAAAGAGACAAAACACACCAAAACCACTAGGATACAACAACAACAGTCTTAAAATGAAAGGTTATTACACTAAATGCCTACATCGGGAAAATAGAAAGATATTAAATTACAGATTACCAACACACCTAAAGTAACTAGTAAAACAAGAACAGACTAAACCCAAAGTTAGGAGAAGAAAATAAATAAGTAAAGTCAGAGCAGAATCAAATGAAATTAAAACAACCATTCAAAGATTAATGAAACCTAGCCTACTGAAAAAATTGACACCAAAACTACTGAAACTATTCCCAAATATTGAGAAGGAGGGACTGCTTCAAGACCCATTCTCTGAGCTAGTATCATCCTTACACCAAAATCTGACAAAGGAAAAGAAAAAAAGGACGCTACAGACCAATATCCCTAAAGAAAATAGACACAAATAATCTCAAAAAGAAGAAGAAAAAAAACCATCTCCAGCAATCCATCCACATCCAGCAGTAAATTAAAAAGTTAATTCATAATAATAAAGTGACCTTTAGTGTTAGGATGCAAGGATGATTCAACATATGCAAATAAACAAATGTCATTCACCACATAAACCAAATTAGAAACAAAAACCCTGTGATCATCTCAATAGATGCAGGAAATGCATTTGATAAAATCCAACATCCCTATTGATAAAAACCTTTAACAAACTAGATGTCAAAGAAACATACCTCAAAATAGTAAGAGACATATATGGCAAACCTATAACCAACATTGTACAAAATAGGCAAAAGTTGGAGGCATTTTCCTTGAGAACTGGAACAAGATAAGAATACCCATTCTCACCATACCTATTCAATATAGTACTGGGAGTCCTAGCTAGAGCAATCAAGCAAAAGGAAAAAAAAAGGCATTTAAATAGGAAAAGAGGAATTAAAATTATCTTTCTTCACAGACAATATGACTCTATAACTAAAACACCCAAAAATTGTACCAAAAGACTCCTAGACCTTATAAATGACTTCAGCAAAGTCTCAGGATACAAAGTCAGTGTACGATATCAGTTATTTCTATACACAATAATATTCGAGCTAAGAACCAAATTAAGACCACAATCTCATTTAAAATGGCCACAAAAATTAATATGTCTACGAATACATCTAACAAAGATGATGAAAGATGTCTGTAAGACAAACTTGCAACACTGTTGAAAGGAATCACAGATGACACAAATTAGAAAATAATTTCATGCTCATGTGCTGGAAGAATTGATGTTGTTAAATATCCATATTGCACAAAGCAATCTACAGATTCAATGCTATTCCTATTATCAATCTAATTCTTTATAAAATTAAACAAAAAAAAATCTAAAACTTGTATAGAACCAAGACAGAGCTGGAATATCTAAGGAAAGCCTAAGCAAAAATAACAAAGCCTGAGGCATCACATTACCTGACTTCAAACTATGCTATAATGCTGCAATAACCAAAACAGCATGGTACTGATAAAAAATTGATACAGACATCAATAAAACACAATAAAAACCCAGAAATAAAGCCACACACCAACAACAAAAATAAACCATGGAGGAAGCGTATGCTATTAATAAGTGGTGCTGAGAAATAAGCGAATCGTATGAAGAAAAATGAAGCTGTACCTCTACTCCTTACAATATACAAAAACTAAACTAGTCTCAAAAATTGAGGAGGAGGGACTCCTCCCTGACTCCCTTTGACAGATTTGGGTATCAAATCTGGTTGATTTTATGTAACAGTATCATCCTGATACCAAAATATTGCAAAGAAAAAACAAACAAAAAAACAGAAAAAGAAAAACCACAGGAAACTACAAGCCAAGTCAATATCCCTGAAGAAAATATATACAAAAATTCTAAAAAAAAAAAAAAAAAAAAAGGATGGGCCAGGTGCAGTGGCTCAGACCTGTAATCCCAGCACTTTGGGAGGCCATGTGAGGCAGATCACGAGGTCAGGAGATGATCAAGACCATCCTGGCTAACATGGTGAAACCTCATCTCATCTCTACTACTACTAATAAAAATCTAGCTGGGTGTGGTGGCACCTGCCTGTAGTCCCAGCTACTCGGCAGGCTCAGGTAGGAGAATTGCTTGAACCTGGGAAGTGGAGGTTGCAGTGAGCTGAGATCCATCTCAAAAAAGTAAATAAAAAAAGGTGGACTAAATACTTTAATGCGATTCTTCATACTATCAAATCCGTAGAAGAAAACTTAGGAAATATTCTTCTAGACATTGGCCTAGGCATATAATTTATAATAGAGATCCCAAAAGTAAATGCAACAACAACAAAAAAAAAGTCAAATATGACTTTATTAAACTAGAGAGCTTCTGCACAGCAAAAATCAAACAAACAAACAAACAAAAAACTATCAATAAATTAAACACAGTCTTCAGAAGGTGAGAAAATGCCTGCAATCTCTGCATATGACAAAGAAAGAATACCCAGAATCTAAAAGGAATTCACACAGATCAGCCAGGAAAAGGCAAAAAGCCCCATTAAAAAGTGGGCAAAGGACATGAGCAGACAAGCAGACACTTCTTAAAAGAAGACAAACAAGTGATCAACAAATATGAAAAACTGCTCAACGAAATGCAAACCAAAATCATAATGAAATACCATCTCACACCAGTCGGATGGCTAATAGAAAGTTAAAAACAAAAAAGAAGTTGGTGAGGTTGTGGATAAAGTGAATGCTTATACACTGTTGGTGGGAATGCAAATTTGTTCAGCCCCCATGGAAAGCACTTTGGAGATTTCTCAAATAACTAAAAACTGAATTACCATTTCACTCAACAACTCCATTACCACGTATATACCCAGAGGAAAACAAATTTTTCTACCATAAAGAGGCCTGTACTTGAATGTTTTCTGCAGCTCTATTCACAATACCAAAGACACAGAATTGACCCAGGTTCCCATCAATTGTGGGTTGGATAAAGAAAGTGTGGTACATATACATCATGAAATACTACACGGCCATGAAAAATAATGAAATATTTTCCTTTGTACCAACATGGATGCAGATGCAGTTAAAGGTTATCATCCTTAGCAAATTAATGCAGAAACAGAAAAGAAAATACTGCATGTTCTCACTTGTCAGTTGGAGATAAATATTGGGTACACATGGACCCCAAAATGGGAAAATTAGACCATGGGGATTTCAAGTAAAGAAAGGAAGAGAATAAGGGTTTAAAAACTACCTATGGGATACTGTGTTTGCTACTTGGGCTGGACGATTGGATCCTGAGAAGCCCCGATCTCAGTCTCCATCATGCAATATACTTACGTTACAAAGCTGCACATGTACACCCAGAATAAAAAATTTAAAAATTAAAGCAAACAATAAACTACTTAATACAAAGTCTCCAATTTGTGTTACAAAGAAAAAATTGTTTCATTTTTGTTATGTTTTGATTTCCTGTTCTTAATTTAGAAAACAGGAGGTATCAGAAATTAAGTAAAGCTATTGTTATTGTCTATGACTACAACTCTGAAATTTCCTTATTTTAGTCCAAACATCATAGAATTAGACAGGCTTCCATGTTAAAATAATAAAACCAATAGTGATATGATATATTATTATGCTTACTATTTATGAGGGCTTACTGTATGCCCGGAAATCTACTACAGATGTTACCTATATTATTTTACTTATTTCTCAAAATAACAGTTTGAGGTATACACTAGTGCTATATCCTATATTTTGTGGGGGAGAACTGCTAAAGGAATTTAGACTTCAAGAGATTTATATTTGCTGTAGACTCAGGAAAATTCATAATACCAACATATGCTTTTTGGTAGCAGAGATTAGATGGGATAGAATGACTGAATGCCTTTTATTTTATTTTCTTCTTCTTCTTCTTATTATTGTACTTCATGTTCTGGGGTACATGTGTAGATCCTGCAGGATTATTGCATAGGTACATACGTGGCAAGGTGATTTGCTGCCTCCATCTCCCCATCACCTATGTCTGGCATTTCTCCCCATGTTATATCTCCCCAACCTCCCCCTCATACTTCCCCAACCCTCCCTACAGACCCCAGTGTGATGCTCCCCTCCCTGTGTCCATGTATTCTCATTGTTCAACACCTGCCTATGAGTGAGAACATACAGTGTTTGTTTTTCTGTTCTTGTGTCAGTTTGCTGAGAATGATGGTTTCCAGATTCATCTATGTCCCTAAAA
>CAUYLG010018079.1:0-140489 GCA_963573385.1 Cacajao melanocephalus
CCTGGCCAACATGGTGAAACCCTTCTCCACTAAAAAATACAAAAATTAGCTGGGTGTGGTGGTCCATGCCTGTAGTCTTAGTTACTCAGGAGACTGAGGCACGAGAATCGCTTGAACCCAAGAGGCGGAGGTTGCAGTGAACCAAGTTGCCCCACTGCACTTCAGCCTGGGTGACAGACTCAAACTCCATCTTAAAAAAAATGCGCACACACACACACACACGCACACGCGCGCGCGCACACACACACACACACTTGTTGATTCGATTCATTGTTCTGTTAGTCAGCAATCTCTTGCCATTTGAGGGTCAAATTTGTATTGGCCTAGAGGGATGGCCAAGAAATCTGCTTTCTCAGATTGTCTATACTGTTTAGAATAGTCTTTGCTTTTTAAAGCTGTCAGGAATATTCTTAAACAGCTCACTGGAGATGGGCTTTCATCTGTCCAGTTGCAAGTAACCACTTGTGAGTAGACAATTGTTTAGATCATTCACTTTAATGTAATTACGTTCTGAAGTCTTTGCTGCATGCCTGTCTAGACTTTGCAATATACAGAAGGAAAGCACACCATTCAGTGTGGAAATATGGCTACATCAGCTGTATTTCTTTATGCAGTGGTGGTTTAAAAAAATAAAAAGAAGTCAGCATTTAAGAAAGTGTGTTTTTCCCAGGCAGACCTAGTCATGACAGTGACATCACTATCTGCAAAGTGTCAACACATGGAAAATGCTGAATATATCCTGATTAAAGTCAAGTAGCACAGCTTTCTCCCTGCCCTAAATCCAGCAGGATGGTGGGATGCGCCCTGACCCTCTTCTGCCTGCCGTCCGGTGGAAGCTTGGCTCTAACTCTATGCAAGGCCATTCCATGTTAGCGCTTAAGGCAGACAGGTATCTATCATCTAATTGACAAAGGGCCTTGGATCAAGAGAGACAGCAGAATTAGAAAACACCCCGATGAATCACAGGCAGGCTAGGGAATGAGTTGTGCTGAAGGCAGGAGGAGCCTCCGTAGCATAAGCCTAAGCCATCAGACAGCCAAGAGTCATACACCATCATGCACCGCAAAAGTCACCAACCCCCTGCCTGGGCTATAAACTGAGATGCTTGTCTCTACAAAAAATAAAAAATAAAAAAAGTTAGCCAGGCGTGGTGGTGAGCACCTGTAGTCCCAGCTACTCAGGAGACTGAGGTATGAGGATCACTTGAGCCTGGGAAGTCAAGGCTGCAGTGAGCCGTGATTGTGTCACTGCACTCCAGCCTGAGCAACAGACTGAGACCCTACCTCAAAAACAATGAATAACGAGTCACCAACTTCCATAAATTAAACATTTGTAGGGAGGATGGAGTGTCACTCTGTTGCCCAGGCTGGAGTGCAATGGCGTGATCTCAGCTCACTGCAACCTCCACCTCTGGGGTTCAAGAGATTCTTCTGCCTCAGCCTCCTGAGTAGCTGAGATTACAGGTGCATGCCACGACACCCAGCTAATTTTAGTATTTTTAGTAGAGACGGGGTTTCACTATATTGGCCAGGCTGGTCTCGAACTCCTGACCTCAAGTGATCCACCCATCTCAGCCTCCCAATATGCTGGGATTACAGACGTGAACCACCGCACCCAGCCACAATAAATTAAACATTTATGATCTTTGAGATCTGAAAGGCAAACATTACAAAGTCACAGCACTGGGTGTTTCAGGACTGAGTATGCAAGGCCCTCCTGTGGGGATTGGGACTGCAGAGCTGGAAAGGGCCTTGATGACCCCAGAGCACTCGTCTTGCAGATCAGAAGCCCAAACAGCCTAGGCTTAGAGAGCAGAAGCAACTTGTGCAATGACTAAAACTTGGGACTAAAACCCTCTTCCCCTACCGTCCTCATCAGGGGCAGTTTGGGGTGCTGGGTAAAGGAGAAGCTTTGGGTCCTGACAGCCCCGCAGCAACCCCATCCCTCCACCTTCTGCAGTAAATGCCATCTCTTCCCATCAGCTGCAAACACGGGCCCAGAGGTCCTGGTGTGGAGAAACGCAGGCGTATTGCTCTCAGCTTCGCTTCTCTGGCCTAATCCAAGCAGAATTAATTGGACAGATTTGGGGGTAGAAATAGGATCCACAGGAAGTCTGAACAGAGAGGGCCACCCTGGCCATGTGGGGAGCAGGAGTTTGTCAACAGCCTCTCGGGCCTGCCACGGGAGTGAGTGCGCTTGATCTGCTTCTCGCATCCTTATGTCATTTTGCTCAAGATTCCTCTAAAGGGAACAGATTAAATTGTTTCCTGAAGGAAGGGCATGGAGACAGAGTAGCTAGAAACCTGAGAGTATCGAGGAAAGTCTCCATCACAGTCATAGTGATGGTGTCATTTCCCCGTGGATCACTGACACATCAATCCCAAGCATCAAGGTCCGGAAAGAGCAAGTCAGGTTTTCCGATGATGTCGCTCTGCTGTCCTCCTCGGATGGCCCCGTAGAGGGCGCCTGAGGCCAGCGCTGGTCTGTGGATGGCGTTTTCCTGTGCGTGGGTTTGAGTCAGCGCTGGGTGCTGAGGAAGTAGGAGGCTGGATTTGTTGAGACGATTGAAGAGGGAGGCAAGAAATTAATTTGGGGAAGTTAAAAAGTGACCCGGAGGTGCAGCACTTTGGATCCAAGTCATTGCAACTTTCAAGATGAATACTAGCCCTGTTCTCAGAAGGTTCCCAAAGGCCATCTCAGACCTCCTGTATCAGAGAGGAAGGCTTGGAGGGTAGAAGGGGTAGCCTGAAGCTGCACCTGAGTCACAAACAAAGAGCTTTTCCAGGTTTCCATCTTACTTTAAGTTTCTGTTTTGAAAGTTTACCCTAAAACATCATTCACCTTTAGGATCAAAGGAAAACAGCGCTTAGTCAGGGTTTAGCTAGAGGTTCCACTGTGGTCCTCCACAACAGGCCCCATGGCGTACTGGAAAGAGCCCTGGTTAGGGCCGGAAGATCTCAGTTTATGTCCCAGCTCTGTTCCCCACTTATTGAACTGGTCCCCTCTGAACCTCAGTTTCCTCCTCTGTAAACCAGAGATAATAATACTCACCTTCTAGACACATGTTACCTTTGCTTCAGTACCCAACAAGTTCATCATCTCCATCTGAGACCACCTCAGCCTGGATTTCATTGTCCATATCATTATCAACATTTTGGTTAATGCCATTCCACAATTCTCTAGGAAGTTTCAAACTTTCCCACATTTTCCTGTCTTCTTCTGAGCCCTCGAAACTGTTCCAACCTCTGCCTGTTATCCAGTTCCAAAGTTGCTTCCACATTTTTAGGTATCTTTTCAGTAGTGCCCCATTCTACTAGTATCAAAATCTGTATTTGTTCATTTTCACGGAGCTGATTAAGATATACTCGAGGCTGAGCAATTTATAAGAGTTTTAATTGGACCAATTTTCCAAGCCTTGGGGTGTGTGTGTGTGTGTGTGTGTGTGTGTGTGTGTGTGTGTGTTCAGGGGGAAATTCCAAGAGGATGAAGCAATTCTGCATGGCTGGGGAAGCCTCACACTCATGGCAGAAGGCAAGGAGGAGCAAGTCACATCTTAAGTGGATGGTGGCAGGGAAAGAATGAGAAAGCTTGTGCAGGGGAATGCCGCTTTTTAAAACCCTCAGATCTTGTGAAACTTATTTACTATCACGCGAACAGCATGAGAAATACTTGCCCCGATGGTTCAACTACCTTCCACCAAGTCCCTCCTACAACATGTGGGAATTCAAGATGAGATTTGGGTGGGGACACAGCCAAACCATATCAGATGGGAACAATAACAGCATAGGTTTGTTATGGAAATTAATTTAGAGAATAATCATAAAGAATAAGAATAGCACTTGGACTCTAGTAATCTCCCCCAAAATGATAGGGATTTTTATTTATCATGTCTTCTCTCTGAGCCCCAAAGCTTCTTGCCTATAACCTCCTTATACACCTTAGACCTCTCTGTTTATGTGCTCTGGGCAGGGACATAAAAAGTGACTTACCTGATGAAATTGCCCATTGCTTTGGGCACATAAGACAGAAAACACTAAATAATATATATTATATATAATGACGTATAATATCACCCCTTTTATTTATTTTTATTGTCTTATTTAAAAATACCAGTCATAAAGCCAATTAGATATAAAATGTACTTCCTATTACTTTTAGATGAGAAGGAAAACCCATATAGCCTGTGGTTCCCTCAGAACTCTCATGCGTAAGTTTTAGTGGTGAAAATGAGGTACTTTCAGAGCTATCCACAAGGGGGTAGACTAATTTCATTTCTTCTGGAAGGTATCCATGGGGTCATCATTAATAATCATTTAAAACTGATATTTTTCGTTTTGGGTGACTGTTTCCTTCAAAGAAATAAAATTTCCCTATGCAAGCAAGATGGCACTTTTCTAGGCTGACAACTTACAGATGACCCTTGGTTTAAAAATGCATTGCAAAATCATTTACACACATTTTCCCTGCAGTCCATCATGGATGAATCTAACAAATGCCACATTCAGAATGTAAGAACACTGCGGTCTTTCCACTAGAAAGTCAAGCAAATTATTTAAATTCCCAGGGATGGAAAAAAAGAAAAAAATTTTTCTCAACATCAAACAAAACATTCTCCCTTTGAAAATGTAAATCCCTTAAACATATTCAAGAATTTTAACAAGCATCACAGAAAACTATCCTATTACTCTTTGAAGCCCTTAAAGAGTTTTCTTAAAATAGTCACATGCTACTCAGAGTGGGGAGAGGGCCTAAGTGAAGAGGGAGTTGAAGCTCTGCAGTAGGGCCCCATGTACCTCCTTCCAGAAAGGAAGAGCAGCCCCAGAGAATAACTGGGTACATGGAAGGGGTGCGGGGAAATCTTCTAAAAAGAGTAAGGCACAGGACCCATTTCCCATCTGTTTTGCATCTGGGGTTAGCAATAGGACACACAGAGCTCTTAACTACAGGAAGAGCCTCAAAGAAGACGTTAAGAATAGAGAGTTGTGGAGAATGTAGAGCTCTCATCTGCTTTAACTCCTCTATCCAAGCCTTGGGGTGTGTGTGTGTGTGTGTGTGTGTGCGTGCGCGCGCTCAGGGGAAATTCCAAGAGGATGAAACCGAGATAACAGGCAAGTCAGAGATAGAAAGCGGCCTGAGCTGATAACCAAACGCTAGTTTCAGTTCAAGGAACTGGATCTTCATCTGACATCAGAAAAACAGAAGAATCAAGAAGGCACTAGCAGTTTCACTCAAATACATTTTTCCTAAGGAAATACTTGAGTATGTTTTCAGAGACATGGTTTTAAGATATTTATCATCGTCTGTCTATAACAGGAAAAAGTAAATACACACACAAGAAATTTTAAAAAGAGACACTGTTAAGTATGCAACAATGAGGGATTAGTCATAAATGATGCTGTATCCACACAAGAGAATAGCATGAAACAATTTAAAATTACAACACAGAAATGTGTTTATTGCCACGGAAAGAGTCATCATATTCACTTATACTGTTAGGTGAAAGATGATTCTAAAACAGTCTATACAGGTTGTATACGTTGTGATAGACTTACAGATGTGTTTAGTTCGTTTTTGCTATTTTTAAGGGTTCAACCTATTAAGAATACAAAATACATGCTAGCTATAGAAAGCCACATTCTTTTAAAAGACAGAACACAAAATTCCTATCAAAATCCCAGCAAATTATTTTGTAGATATAGGCAAGATTATTCTAAAATTTGGAAAAGCAAAAAAACAAGTAACTGGAATTGCTAAAATAAGATAGGAAAAATCACTCTCCTCATTTCAAGACTTACTTTCATAGCTACAGCAATCAAGACTGGAATTGGCAGAGAGACACACACATAGATCACTGAAATAGAAGGGGGAACCCCAAAATGGGACTCACACAAATATGTCCAACTGACTTTTGCCAAAAGTGCAAACACAGATCAATAGAGAGAAGATAGTCTTTTCAATAAATGATGTTGGAACAATTGAAAATATATAAATAAAAAAACCTTTGACCCAAATCTCACTCTTTATATGTAAATTAACTAAAAATGGCTCATAAACCTAAATGTGAAATGAAACACTATAAAACTTTTAGAAAAAAATAGGAGAAAATCTTTAGGAACTAGGCTAGACAGAGTTTTTCAACTTGACCTCAAAAGCATGATCCATAAAAGGAAAAACTGATAAATTGGACTTTATCAAAATTAAAAACTTTTGCTCTGAAAAAGACTGTGCTAGGAGGATTAAAAAGCAAGCTATAGAGCAGGAGAAAATATTTGCAAACCACCTATCTGACAAAAGACTAGAATTTAGACTGTGTGTGTGTATGTGTATGCATATATATTTTAATTGGAGTGTTAGTTTTTTACTATCACACACACATATATATGTATCTTTTTTTGCTATTACACACACATATATACAGCTTATATATAGCTTATATAGTTTATATATAAGCCTATATAGTTTATATATAGCCAATATAGTTTATATATAGGCTATATATATAGCCTATATAGTTTATATATAGGCTATATATATATAGGCTATATATATATATAGGCTATATATATAGTTTATATATATATATATATAGCCTATATAAGCTTATATATAGCCTATTACACATATATAAGCTATATAGGCTATATATGTGTATGTAATAGTTTAAAAAAAAGTCCAATCAAAAAATATACAAAAGACAAGAAGAGACATCTCTCCAAAGGGGATATACAGATGACAAATGCACACATGAAAAGATGTACAACATCTTTAGCCATTGGGGAAATGCAAATTAAAATTACAAAGAGATGATCACTATACACCTGTCAGAAAGGCTAAAATTAAAAATAGTGACACCAAATGTTGGTGAGGATCTATAGAAACTGGATCACTCACACATTGCTGGTGAAAATACAAAATAGTACAACCACTCTGGAAAACAGTTTCTCAAAAAAACCAAACGTGCAACTAACAGAGAACCCAGCAATTGCATTTCTGGGCATTTATTCTAGAGAAATGAAAACATTCACACCAAAATCTGTGCATCAATATTTATAGCAACTTTGTTCATAATAGCCAAAAACTGGAAGTAACTCAGATGTCCTTCAGTGAGTGAAAGGCTAAACAGACTGTGGTACATGTGCACCAAGGAGTACTACTGGGCAGTAAAAACGAACGCACCATTGACACGTGCAACAACCTGGATGGAGCTCCAGAGCACTACAACTGCATGTGAACCTACAATGATCTCAAAAGCTTAATTAAAATAAAAAGGACGCAGCATGAGACTATCCCCAGAAAACTGGCAGATATGGCTCTGCTGCTACACTTCTAGGGCTTCATCAGAGGCCTCCAATTAGACAGAGGACCCAGATGGGGTGAGGCAGTCATCATGAATTGTTTACTTCAGGTAGCACCTGAGTAAGCAAGTCAGGGCCATGCGGTGGTGTTGGCGGGGAGTCCCCAAATAGCTCATCAGTCCTCTCTGAGCCCTTGAGGGCACACCCTCCCTTACTTTGTCAGTAGCCGTCAAGGCAGGGGGATGGGAAGAGGGGAGCCTGAACTGCATACAGGAGCTCTCCTCAAGCCAGCACCCATCTGCTGGGCAGTGTGCAGTCAGGCGCAGGTGGCCTGGCAGGGCCAGACTTCAGCTACAGTCTTCAGTGCAGGGCACACCTGGATCAGTACCACAACAGTCACACTGTCTCTTCACAGGGAGATCTTCGAGTCAGCCAATGTCCATCAGCAACCAGCCAGTGAGTAGGCATGGCTTGTCAGGCTGTCCCTCATGGCACTAATGGTGTGTTTAGCTAAGAGCCTTTAGCAAGAGTAGCTTTCTCCAATTAAATAACCACAGAAGGGTTTTTTGCAAACCCTAGCATTCCTCCTAGTAACCAAAAGGTAAACATAACATGATTTGTCACTTTACAAGGTCCAAGAAATGCTATTTTGATCTGTTAACTGCCTCCGATAAGGACATAGCTATCTGAGATGTAAATATGCCATCAGATGGAGAGGTCTGAAAGTTGGGAGGGAGCATGGCATTTAGAATAGCTACTGCTTTCCCTAGAGCTACAGCTAACACCTCCCACTGCTGTATGCCAACACAGGAGCCCACGAGGGAAAACAGTAACGACTGGTAGAGGCAAAGGAGGAATACAGCCTAAACAGGTAACTTGAGGAAGGAGAGGGAGGCTATTTGAGTGATGCAGATTAGGAATTCTCTTACTCTAAACAGCACTAATGCTGAACCTAGAATAAAATCTGTCCCTTCAGCCTCCTTTCTGTTCCTGAAACTCGCAGAACTGTTTCCCACCTCGGGAACTTTGCATGTGCTGTTTTCCCTGCCTGAGTGCTCTGCCACAAATCTGTAGTTCCTCGGAAGAGCCATCCCTGTTGTAGGAAGTAGAAAAATTCCACTTCAAAGTTTCCTTTCTTGTTAAAGAATAATAATAATAATAAATGTTAGAAATAATAGTCTCTTTTAAAGACTAACTTTCTTCAAAGCCCTCTTGCTTTTTGCTAGCGACTCTTTGTTAATCCCTATGTAACTGTTAGATATAAAGGAATAAGTACATTCTATGTCCTTGTGCTTTAACCAAGATATTTATGTTATTACTTTTCTAAGTCCTTTTGCAAGCAACTTCCTGTCCCTTCCTTATTTAGACTTCCTCTTTTTCTTTTGTTCTCCATTGCTTTTACCTGTTTAGAGAAGTTTTAAGTTGTTAGCCAATCAAGTTTTAGTTTAGATTGTGAGCTCTGGCTCCAACCAACAGAGATCAGATACAGCAGTAAAGACCACCCCAAATGTGTAAAGGATAAATATGTTTTCCTTTGTTTGTTTTACTCTCATAGCAAGATAGCTAAGAGGAGCACCCTTTCTGCAGAAAGTAAAATTGCCTTGCTGAGAGATCTTTTGTCTCAGTGCTGATTTTTCTTTGTGGCACCAAGCACCTGTTTCTAACACCTGACCACTCCCCACTCCAGTCACAGTCTCTGCCACATCTCCCAGATTGTCTCCTACCCATCACTTGAATTCAGGAAGTATCTTGCTTGTTGACTAGTTTATTATCCCTGTTAAGATAGACGTTTCACAAAGATAGAAAGCTTGTCTGTCTTATTCCCTCAGTTAACCCCATTATCTGACACAGAAAGCTTCAATAAATACCTGTTGAAAGAATGAGTAGCAGAAGCTGTCTCTGTTCCTGTAGCAGTCTCTGTTCTTGCCCAGGAGAGGTATGGTCATCTTGAAGGTCCCTCTCGGGATTTTTACTGCTTATGGAAGACTCAAAAGAGCAAAATGCCTTTCATTTTGGGAAATCCCTTTGGCAGGAGCTCCTGTGATAAGCCTGACTAGGCAGGCCAGTAGCCAAAGCTGGGCTGGGCCCTGGACTGTGTTCCTCACACACTCAAGTCTGTGCTATTTCTTCACCTCTGTCCACCACACTGGACACCAGTCACTGACTTCTTTCCAGTTTCTGCCCTGGGCTCTCTGGTTATGTGACTGCACCAGCCTGTTCCAAGGGCAGAGCTGTTTGCCAGCTCTAAAGCCTCTCCAATTTCAGGTCTGATCCATTGAAATCATCTCCCAATGAGGAGAACAGAACCCTGGTCATAGTTCAGGAGACCAAGGTTATAGCCTGTCTGGGCCAATGACTCACCCTGTGACCTTAGGCAAGGCTTTTCCTGTCTCTGGGCCCCAACTTCTGCCAGACACAGGCCTCTCAGTTCCCATGTCAACCAGGCACACACTGTCCTGTCCAGGGTTCCTGTGGGGTGGAAGAAGGCTGGTTTTTCTACCCAAAGAGAGATGCACTGTGGGGAAGGCATCTTGGGCCCAGCAGCCCATCTCGGGAGATTAAGACCAAAGTCCACCCTGCAGAAAGGCCCTTGCTCAAGGAGCTGGGTGGCACAGGGGCTCACTCATACCTAAGGAAGCTCCAAGGGGGTGTGGGATGGAACGAGGCAGGCAGCCTCTGACATTTAAGAGCCATTAGACTTTGGACAAGCCACTTCACCATCTTGAGCCTCAGTTTCCTCATCTGTAACTGAGGATAATAACAGTGACAACTAATGGGATTAAACAAAATAATGATGAAAAAATAATATTTAGAGTGCCTGGCGCACAGAAAATGCTCAATAAATGGCAGCTCTTAGAAAGATGATCATGATGATGCTGGTGATGGTGGTGAAAAGATGGAGCACAAATTGAATTCCCATTGGAAAAAAACCATTGAAAGGAACAATCTCTGGTTGTGCTGTTGAAAAGACAAAACAGTGTGTGCAAGGGATATGGACTTGAGCCTCCTTAGGAAAAAAAGGACATTTATTTAAATGAGTAGAGAAGAGCTCCAGTCTTGTATCAGCAATGTATCTTTCCCAAGAAGCTTTTTAAGACCAGGTATTTCTAGAGCTCAATAACATTGAGAAATTATAGAAATCACCTAGATGTTTGTTTCCCGGCTAATTTGGGCTCTTTCAGGAAATTATGTAATAGTCATCTAGGGGGCTGTTAAGTAAATTCCAGAAGCTCCACCTGATGGAATTGAGTGAGCCATTAAAAATGATGTCTATGAAGACTGCAGGGCAAGGGTTAAGATATAACGGAGAAACAGAATGTAAAACTGTGTTATGATTATAGTTGTTTAGAAACATGTCTGCTTACAGTCAGGCTCTGGAAAGGAAGATTAAAAACAGTTGATTTGCTTGAGTGATGGGATTAGGAGTGATTAAAGCCACATCTCTGTTATGGTTTTACAGAGAGGTTTGTGTCTTTTTTTTTTAGTGGGAAAAAAGAGGACTGCCGTTGTCACACTATGGTCTGTGCCCTTTTTAAACAAAAAAGATTTCAGGGGAATGCATGTATCTCAGACATCCCTAGAGCTGTCCCCCTCCACATTTTCACATTTTGTGTGTGTGTGTGTGTGTGTGTGTGTGTGTGTGTGTGAGAGAGAGAGAGAGAGAGAGAGAATGACAGAGAGAGAGAAAGAGAGACTCTCTTCCACTTGATACCATTCCGAACAGCTTCAGCTCCCATTGAGTGGGGAGTTTTACAAATTTCTAGTAGCCGAAAAAATAGTGAATTCATTAGCCAACAAATGCATTGGGAAATTAAAGAGACTTAAGAGCAAATACAGAGTCTGGGTCACCAGACCATGGAATTGAGCTTGCTAGAAGCCTCATGCATCAGGAAGCCTTGAGCCCTCAGGTAGCAGCCCACAGGGGCCGGTTCCTTCCTCAATAAGAAGATACCTAGCCACACAGGCCTCTCCAAAGAGGGGCAGGGACTCTGTAGTGAGCAAAGCAGTCATGCAGGAACATCAAGCCATGTGGTTTGGCCCTATCTGGGGGTGACCCCCTCATATGCAGCCAGAGTAGAGATCTTCATTCCCTCTTGATGGCCTATGGACTCTGCCTGGGAAAAGCTAAATGAGGTGAAAAGCCTGAGCCCATCACAGCTGAGCTGAGGTCAACCTGGCCAGACACCAGGGACAGGGAGGACAAGGCTGGCTTCCAGAGCACCCTGTAAGATCCCCTGACTGTCCGGACAATGATGGGGTCATGGCTGCTGTTGTTTCAAGCGCGCAACCTCACTACAGTCCTGATACTGTTCTGAAAGCTTTACATGTGTTATTCAATTCAACCCTCATAATACTGTAAAGCAAGCACCATTAGTAATCCCCCTTCACCAGCGAGGAAACAGTGTCTCTGAAGAAATTAGCCACTTGCCTAAGATCCAAGGCCACACATCCTTGCAGATGACAGAATGAGATTCAATTCCACACCATGTTCCTGCCTGTTGACCATAATAAAAAATGTAAATACGTGGCAAGGTGTCTGGAAAGAGAAAGAAAATAAAAATTGCAGGCAAATGCCTTTTGCTACAGACACACACATTCATAGGTCCCTCAGCCAGTCAGGTTACACAATCAAACTGCCGAGAAGTTTGCCCAAAGTGCCGCTAATAGTGTAAGAAGCTTGGGGTAGGTAGTATGGAACCTCAGATGGTTGAACCATCAGAGAGACAGACACCCAAACAGCCTGTCAAAGCGCTGGTTTCAGATAGAGCAAGCACAAGTAAATGTTAGAGATTTCAAAGAAAGAGAAAAGAAGAACAGATTCCTGACCCATGACTGCTCAGCATGTTTCTACATAGATCCAGAAGACATTTCATTTAAAATTTTTTCTGTTCTGGGCCTTCTGAAATTGTTGACAACAATGGCAAAAACCACAGTATACAATTTCACAACAACGTGGAGTCCAGAGAGCCCCTTAGACTAAACTCTCAGGGCTGCTGTGGAGCAGCCTTGGGGAAGCAAAGAGGGGCCCCCAGGCCCCACGTACCTGGGCTCAGTGCCCTCTCTGCTGGTCATTTCTGGTTTTCAGCAACATGGTTGTCACCAAAGCACATCTTAAAATAATCAAAGAAGAATTCCAGGGCATCACAACCCCATCCCCCTTGGGCTGTGGCCAGGTTCATCTTCCCAGAGCTCTGGCACCCTCCCAGCCACTGAGCAGGGCTGTCAGCAGCCTGCTGTGAACACACAGTTCTTCTTTGCTGCCCTCTCCCTCCCCTTGACCTGCACCCCCTTGAGAAGTCTCCTCCTCCTGCAGGAACTGTCCCCCTCTAGCCCTCTCAGCTCTTACAGTTGCTTCTGGAGAGCAGGAATCTATTTAAATTATGCAGTGCTCAGACCATCTAGCTGGTAGCTTTTACATAGCTTCAGCTGTGGAATCCTTTGGAAATCAGTCTTATGTAGGTCCAAAGTGTAATCAGACACAAGTGGAACAACTCCAATCAAAAAGCGAATGGGAGGCCGGGTGCGGTGGTTCACACCTGTAATCTCAGCACTTTGGGAGGCCAAAGCAGGTAGATCACTTGAGGTCAGGAGTTCGAGACCAGCCTGGCCAACACGGTGAAATCCTGTCTCTATGGAAAATACAAAAATTAGCCAGGAGTGGGGGTGCACTCCTGTAGTTCTAGCTACTCCAGAGACTGAGGCAGGAGAATTGCTTGAACCCAGGAGGCTGAGGTTGCAGTGAGCCGAAATTGCACCACTGCACTCCAGCCTGGGCAACAGAGTGAGATTCCACCTCAAAAATAAATAAATAAATAAAGGAATAGAAGCTCAGAGCTCTCTAGCCAGGTCTCCCTCTGCTACCTACCCTAAGAGCACCCCATCCTTTAAGCATTGTCTGTGCTCTTGATATACTCAGGAATGCTAGGATTTCACAGGTCAGTGTCAGAGGGAGGGCCAGAATCCAGGGTTACAAGGTCTAGCCAGAGACTTCCACCACATCCACCCCGCTCCACCACCAGGGGAACTCCAAAGTGCCTGCTTCTCCCTTACTTTCACCACCCTGCTCCACTCCCCATTTTTGTTCAGTAGTTCCCAGGCCTGGCTTATGTTCCTCTTTTCCCTTCTTTTTCCACCCTGGAACCTCTGTGCAATGGATTAGAGATGATCATGTGACCAGGATCCACCATGATTTTGCCACAAAAACAGTTGATTTGCTTGAGTGATGGGATTAGGAGTGATTAAAGCAACATTTCTGTATTGGGTGCAAATTCAGCCCACTACATTACCCACAGAGATCTCAGCATCTGCTCTGGGGTGGACTGGCCCTGGCCCAAGGCAGCCTGCAGTGACACTTGCAAGCAGGGCACAGATGTGGTATTGGCGATTCCTCACAATCTGCTCATGGGTTGACAGGGCAGAGGAGTAGGCAAGGTGCTTTCTGTGAATGCAGGAAGCAGAAAGAGGACCAGTGGGCAGGACCTGCAGGAGACTGGCTTCTTGCCAGAGCTGGCCACCTGTAAATGGACCTGGCTGCCCTGAAGAAGAACAGATAGTGACCTCCCTAATGCTAGTGACATCTGCCCAAAGCTGGACAGCTACTGATCAGGGACATGCTAGAGGACACACTTTCTCAAGGAGGATGAGATTAGCCCTAACAGGACAAAATGTCATGCTTGGGGGCTGCAAAAAATCTTAGCTATTATAATGGTTATGCCCTCCAAAAGCCCATAGTACATAAACAGGTATACAGCGTGTTTGTGGTATTATAATTTTATGTGAAGGAGTGATTAGGGGAAACATTTCTAAATAGGCTCCTTCAGGAGCTATAAAGAAAAAAGGCTGAGAGACACTGCTATGGAGGGAGGGCTATGCTGGCAGGAGCTTGGGATAAATGGTCTCAAAGGCCATCCTTCCTAGTCCAGAGCTTTCCACAACCCAAATCCTATGTTTGTAATTTAAGACTTCAGACGCACTGCCTTGCCCTTAATTGGCCTTTTACATAGATAGAATCAGGGACTGCCTTTTTATTAGGAAGACTCCTTGTTGGACAAGAGTCCTTTCTTTACCTGATACTGGCTGACAGATGCCTGAAACCTCTTGAAGAGGAAACAAGGCCAGGCATCTACTAAGGGAGGTGGAGAAGAGGCACACTTGTTCAAACTAAGGTGCAGGAAATGATCCCCAGTGAGAGCGGAGCATGTCCAGTCCCTCTGAGGAGGTTTATCTACCCCAATCTCTTGGGAAGCCCAAGAGATTCTCAGGGAGCTTAGGTCAGCAATAGGCTCACCCTCTTCTTGAAACTCAGATTGCCTGCACCTGCTGGCCCATATAAATGTGTTGATTTAAAAAAACCCAACTTTCTAAGCCATTGCAGCAGCCACGTGCCCAGTGGAGCAGGTGGTGGAGTGGAGCAGTTCTCTCCCAGTTTTCTCAATAATTGTGCTAAGTGTTGCTTCCCTCCCCTGATGGGGATCCTGCTGGCTGTCCCAGACCAGGAAAACATGAGGTTCACTTTTGCCTGTAGGAAGCAGCCTCCATCTTGAGGAAAGGAGGATGGTTCAGCCAAAATGCTTTGTCAACAGTGAGAATTTTTCACAAGGTAGGAACACACCACCAGGTGACAAGGGGTCCAAGCTACAGGCATCACAAAGCCTTGAAAAGCAAACTCTTGGAAACTGCACTTCTGGATAACTGGCAGTTATTAGTGCTAGGAATAAAAGAACCAAATCTCACAGGAACCTACTTGTTCCAAGTAAAAGCCAGAAAATACAAAGTGGAGCCCCGCGGCCCAGAGAAACAGGATTACATCATAGCACGGGCATGTCAAGCTGATTTTAGCCTCCGAAAGCCACACCTTGGTCAAGACAGGTCTTCAGCTTTATAATACAGGAAACAGCTTTAATGAGGCACTGCCTCCTAATTATAGGAACAAGTGGTTCCAAGAGAGAAAAAGCAGTGTTACCCAAGTTGAAGGTTTTCTTTCAGGAGGAATTAGCATAAAGCTGACGGATTAGTAATTTAAGAAATTTGTTTTCTCCTACAAATGGCCTTTGGTATGCCAACACTCTAGGGCCCAAACGTTCCACCCATTTCCTGGGGCTCTGGAGACAGTCCTGCAAAGTGAAGTCACCTCTGGCCAGTCACAGCCTCCCAACCCCCTCCTGGGCAGCTACAAGTGTCTGTAACAGCCCACAAAGAGACAACGGCTCAGGCCATGCTGGGAGAGGGGTGGGGTGGGAAAGGCCGCTACAGTCAATAGGAGCCACCCTAAGGCACACCCACTATGTCATCAGGCTTGCTGGGGAGAGCTGGGCCACCCTGACTAGGGCTGGGGCCACTAGGTCAAATGCCAGAAACCTGAACGAAGTCCCCACTCACTGCATCCCCTGCCATAATGACTCACACAGTTCATGCAGAGAAGACACAGAAATGTGCCCATTCTGCACCAGAAACCCCAGCCTAGACAAGGAACACATTGTAAATATTGAATCAGCAGCCAAATTCTATCCATTACACCTCTGCTGGTTTTTTCTAAGTGGTCCATTGGCCTCACTATCTCTGCCCCAGTTCAGCCCTCATCACCTCCTCATATTTGCCCTGCTGCAATAGCCTCCTTGGGGCCTCCAGGCCTCCTGTCTCCTGCCTTTCCAATGGGGCCCCAAAAATGCTTACCTGAACCATGGGACAGATTCTTTCCTCCCCTCCAGGGACTCCCCTTTGTTACAGGGTGAAGCTCAGACTCACCAGTCCGCCCTCAGTATCCTTTCTCCACATCATCGCCCACAGACCCCAGGCCACAGACCAGGGCACTGAACAGAATGGTCTGTGTGCCACCTTTGCATAGGTCTTCTTACTGCTCTGCACAGGACCATAGGGCTCTTCTACTCACCAGTGTGTGACTTTGGGCAAGTACTTGGCCATTTTGTGCCTCCTTTGCTCCATCTGTAGAATGGGATAATAATGGCCTTTCTATCTCCCAGGATCGGGCTGGAGGTCAAATGATGTAATGTCTGTAGTGTTTAGAGGAGTGGCTGGAGTAGGAAATGCTCAGTATTAAGTAGCACTAACATTATGAACTTTGTCCACCTGATTTTTGCAGCAAGGGCACCTAAGTCAAAGTGTGGGTCAAGGTGCAAGGGAAGGGTGACACACCCTGCACCCCTTCCCCTCCAAACTGCCCATGCCCTGAGTGGTCTCACCACTGTTGGCTTCCATTGCAAGCCAGATACAGTGGATGGAGCTTCCAGCAGGCACCACACTGAATGGATTGCAGGACATCACTGGAGGATGGGCCAGGACTGTGGAACAGGGCAGAGAGGGCACTGCATGGGAAGAGACATCTGGAGCACGTCTTTTCCAAGGCAAGGGCTGGGGCTGGAGGAATTTGTGGACCAGCAAAGCCCTCATCTGCTTCTGTCTTTACAGTGGATCCCCAGGGAGGCTAGGCGCATTCCTGTGGTCCAGGGTTTCCGTGCTCAGATCCCCCTGCCCTTCCTTTACACTGCCCATCCGACGGCCTCCCCTCTGGGGCGTGCGAACCCCTCAGCCAATGCGCCTCTCTGCACTCTGGCCACACCTAACCAGCTCCAGGTGGATAGCTGGAGCCCAGCACCCCTGGGGAATGGTGGAGGCGGGGTGGGTAGGAGTAGATGGTTCTAACTTCATAAGCCTCACAACCCGGAAACCATTATCAATAAGCCCTGCCTTGCATCTCACCCGCACTCCTGCTCCAGCCTTTGTGGCTGCTTCCTCTCGCTCTCAGGGGATGAGAAGCAGGTGTTCCCATCTCCTGGAATAGCTCCCTGCATGGTTTCCCACCACAACCAACCCAATGGAGGCTCCTCGAGGGGATGATGTCAGGGGACAAAGGGCCTGCAGCCAGTGCAGGAGGGAGGCTCCCAGTGAGGCTGTGCAACATGCATGGGATTCTCTGCCCTGCCAGAGCAAGAGGGTTATTCCACACAAACTCAAGCCTTGCTTTAGAATTTGAAACCAGTTTTATATGGTATGATGGGGGAGAGAGGAACGCTCAAATCTCTCTGCTATAGAGCTCCAAAAAGCCTCCTCACCGTAAGAACTCACTTCAGTTACTTGGAGATGCAAAGTGGGAAGCCTGGGGTTGGAGCATCAGCCCTCCCACTTATAAGCTATACAGAGCCAGTCTTGACTTATTTGAGCCTTAGTTTCTTCATGCGCAAAATATATAATGTCCCCTGTCCTGTCTGTTTCGGGGATTCTACCTTTATTTATTTGTTCAGCTATTAATTAAACAATTTTCCAATGCCAAGCCTCAGCAGGTGTGCTGGGAGACTTCAGAAAGGCCCCTGGTGCCTCTGAGAACTCAGTCTAGCTGCTTTGATAACCACACAAATTCACAGTCATGAGAAAGTTTTGTAAAAGTATGAAATACCAAACTACCAGCATCATTAACATGAAATGCCTAGCATTGAAAGCCATTATACTGCTGAAAAGAGCAAAATATACATGAGGTGAGTGTGTCTCTGAATTTAATATGCATTTGAATCTCCTGAGGATCTTGTTAAAATGCAGGTTGCTATTCAGAAGGTCTGGGCTGGGCCTGAGATTCTGCATTTCCAACAAGCTCTCAGGTGATGGCGCTGCTACTGGCCTGGGGAACACATAGTGCAGAGCAAGTTCTTAGATTAATGCTGAGCAATCACTGTTCATTCAACCCAAAATGTAAGTTGGTTTATCAGATCAGCTGATTGCAGAATTTGGCAGAAGGGGAACATAGGATGGATAAGTTTGGGTTTGGGGTGCCTGAGACTGGGCAAGTTCTGGCATATAGGGCCTCCCTGAAAGGTGGCTATGGAGGATGGTCCATAGATGCATAGCTGCTTTGCAGAGTGAGCCACGGGCATTTGAGGGAAATGGATTCTGAAGAAGGGAACAGGTAAACACACTTCATGTGCCCCTCAGTCATGTGTGGAATACTTTGCGGAAAGGCAGGTTGCCCCAAGTGCGAGGGGCAGGTGTGGTCTGAGCACAAAGCTTGGGTACTTCATTTAGAGTACCCTCTTCTCCCCACAAGCATTCAAAGGGAGGAAGCTGGTTTTTTGGTGAGCCTCAGATGAGACTGTTTGGGTTGAAGGAATAACCAGGCATAAGCCAGAAGTATCCTCATGATGAGGTATCAACTCATGGAGCCTGAGGCAGGGAGCACAGTCAGGTCTCAGGGGAAGCTGGCTGGGGACTGATCTCTTCCTCAGACCCTCTCTTTTGTCTCTCGTATTTGTTTCTCTCTGTGTATTCTCCCAAGTTTCTACTGCAAGGCTGCAGAAAGGGCCCAAGGAAGTCACCAGAAAGAGGGAGTTAATAAGTATTAGGGTCATAAATTTGACCTTGAATGACACAGACCACTCAGGGACATACTCCCGCTTTATGATGGGAGTAGAGTTGGAGCACCTGGAAGATTCTGTTCTTCACTTGATGAATTCTTTGCTCCAAAAATAAAGCTCATAAACTTGTTCAACAGCTGGAATTTTCCCTGTGAAGAGAGTACCTTGTCTGGCAGTTGACTTAAGCAGTTATTTGCAGCCTATAATTTTCACAAAAACAGTAGGGTGTGCCTGGCAGGAGATGTTTTCTACAATCCCATGGAAAGAAAACAATGAGAAAACTTTGGAACAAAGGATGCTCTGATTCCATTAGAAAATCATCGACAATTCAGGGTCAAGGCCAACAAAGACGTGGGAAGTTTTCAAGCAGACTTGCAAGAAGTTGGGAGAACTGTGCTTCAGAGGGACTTAAGAATGCAGCCTGCAGGATCCCTGGGTGGGAGGAGGTGGGAGGGAGATGCTAGAGGCAGGGAGGCCAGTGAAGAGGTGGCTACAGAAGCCCAGCTGAAGAAGTTCTGAGGCCCACGGAAGTGGCAGCTGTGGCCCTTAGGAAGAGGGATCCAGGTGAGAACCTGCAGAGGAAGAGCCAACAGGCCTAGGCAATCAATAAACAGGAGAGAATGAGGGTGCAGGAGACATCAGCAATCATGGGATGCCAACCCCAGTAACTGAAAAATACAGTCCAGGCACTGAGGAGAGGGCACAAAAGGATGACAGATTTTAATGTGCTGGGAAGACTTTGGGATCAGTAGCAACTTGAAAGTAGTCTTCCATTTTTTTATGTACAAGCAGGTCCTATATGTTTCTGAGCCTATGGGATGGGAGAAAGATGAAGTGAATGAAAAGAGCTTTATCTAATAGCCTTAGCACTGAAGCTCTCCTTGCCTCCAAATAACATGAATCTAGCAGATCACGTGGCACTCCTGAGAACACACCAGCATACCCATGAGGCCAAAAGCAATTTGTGAAGCAGCCCCCGGAGAGGCTTGCAATTCTTCTCCCAGAGGCTGAGGTTTATATTTGTAGCTACAGATGGTTTCCCCTTTCTTCTTGCTGCTGCTGGTATGCCCAAGACAAGCACAGTAACTTAGAGACACCTCTTGTGCCTTGGCTGAGCTGCTCTGGAATATGACCGACTGTCTCTTCCAGTGATTCCCAAGCTTCCCAAAGTGCATGTTGCTTGTGTGATGTATTAGTCGAGGTTGCCTAATGTTAGCTAATGCAGCAGAAATATCTCAAATCTCAGTGGTTTCATGCAGAAGAGGTTTATTTCTCGCTCACAGAAAGTCCGCAATGAATACTTCTGGTCAGGCAACTCTCTTGCACTGCTCTCCTCAAATGGGAACTTGGGGATTCAACCTCTTTCCTTTTTGTGGCTCTGCCATCTTGGAGCTTTTCCTATTTTACGGTCAGGCTTCTAAGTGCCATGTAACCATTCAACTTATATTTCAAATCAAAGCTTCCCAAATATATCGTCCAATTTTGGTTTAAAAAATCCACATGCTGGGTTTTCAGGAAAGAACTTAATATTTCCTTATGTAGAAAAAAATTACTGTAAGGAGGAAATAAAACTTGAAACTTGGTGTTGTAAAACGGTCCGCTCTTCTCTCCTGTACAAATGAGGCTGGGTTCTCAGTGTGCATCTGAACACCTGGATAAAAGACATCAGAAAAGCCATTTGGGCAGCACCTTCTTCCCAGGAATGGTCATAGGTTGAGGTTCCATTCACTGAGTTTCTTTTCTCTTCCAGACCTTTTCCTGTGCACATGACCTATGTAATGTCTAATTTCAAAATACTGCAACGCATTCACTAATATGCCCATTTGCACAGAAGAGCAAACTGTGCTCCAGAAAGGTCAGGTAACTTGCTCAAAGTCACAAAAATCTTGTTATGTAGCCGTGCTGGGATTTGATCCCAGACAATCTGGCTCCAAGACCCACACTTGTTTCATGACATAAGCCTGCCTTTGTCAGTGATCAAAACAAGACAGAACAAAACCAGAACCAGCAACAGAGATGGCAGTGGCTTTGGAGGCATCACACCCTTTCATGTGATCCATGGCAGATGGTAAATATTAGCGAGCTGGAGTCATCTCTCCCCTTTGATAATAATTTCTGCTCTAGGTTCCCAATGACAGTAATTGAGGCTACAAGTCCCATTTCCTGCATCAGCTGTGAGTACATACAGACTGCAAAGCTGTGTGAAAACCAGCTGCCCTTTGCAGCAGGAGGTAGAGTTACATCAGACTCTCTGCCCACAGCCATCTCTGTGTTTACCAGCCTCAGCCAAGGCAGCAGTGACACACTTGGGGCCTCACAGTGAAAGGGGACTTCCTGCTGGTGTGCCAGAGCCAGCTTTTACCAGCTCATTATTGGCCAACTGTGCACATGTCTTCCCAACTTGGTGTTCAATGTCATCATGTTGTGAGCTTTAAAATGACCATGATGGGAGAATTCACACCATGGGAATTGGTAAATGCTGTCTATCTGAGCCTTTTTAAAAAAACCAACAACCTAGGTGATAATATTCTTGAGAAATGTGGGGATAGGGGACAGATGTGCAGTTGAGGAATGATGGAAAATAATAGTAATAAAGCAGTCAACATGAACCAAGTACTTACAATGTTCCTGGCACTGTGCTGAACTTGTAAGGCATTATCTTTTATAACCCATAGGAAGCATACCATGTAGATATAATTATTATTATCTACATTAAAAAGGAGAATACTAGAGTTCAGAAATGTTAAGTAACATAGCAAACCAAGATTCATACTCAGGATTTCAAACTCCAATAACCCTGCCCTTTAAACATCGCACTGTGCTTCTAAGCATAGCAGTGCCTCTGGTATGTGGTCCAGGGCGCCTTGCTTCAAAAGCACCAGAATTAGCTTACTAAAATGCAGATTCCAGGGCCTTGCCCTTTCTGTGCTGAGTCCGAACCTTTGGGGTGGGGTGTAAGAATTTATATTTGTATCAGGCTCTCTGGCTGATTCTGCTCCCTAAAGGTTGCAAGCTAGTGGGTTAAGAACTGGCCTTCAGCAGGGCTCTTCCCACAAAATTATTCCCACAGAATTCAGTGGGGAATCTGGCCAGAGAGTCCACCTAGGACTTGGGTGGGGTTGGAGGAATTGGCCCAAAAGCCCAGGGCTAGGGAGTCCTGGCCAATGCTGGCTCCTTCCTAGAGGCAGGCCAGTTCTCAGGCTCTGCCACTCAGTGGGCAGCAGGACAAGGCAGTGCAGGGAGCTGGTGTGGGCCCAGGGGCTGGATGCCTTGGGAGGGGGCAGGTGTCTTTGTTTTATTGTCATGAAGAGTTGTGGATTGAGATCTCAATTTTCCAACAAATTTTAGTATGTGAACCAAAATCTGTTTTGTATTATTTTCTTCTTCAAATGGAGTTTTCCATATTTTATAATAATAAAATCACCTTGACAGGACAGTCAAGCAGCCTAAAAAAAAAACACTACCAATAAAATGGCATTTTACCAACTTTGAGCAAAGCAAATATTACATTCTACAAGGAAAGAGAGCCCATCTAGCCACGACAGTGATGACAGCCAGCCTGGTTCTCAAAAGCAGCACCTGCCCTGCCCCACCCTGCCCCACTAGGATTCATGGTACTCGCTCACTCACTCTCTCAAATGTGTTCTTCCAGCAGAAGTTATGAAGAATGATTCCGAAGACAGCTGGGCTCTCCCCAAACCAGGCCCAACTCTGGTCTTGACCAGCTCACAGCAACCATTTCTTCCATTGCCCTTGCCCCTCTCTTTGCAAGGCACCATGGCAGCAATGTTATAGGCTCAAACTCAGATGTGGTCCAGGGTTGCTCTGGGATGGCTGGGTCATCCCTGCCTGACCAGGGTGGGGCCTGACACTCCACCCTTAACATAGAGAATTTGGATGAATGCACCATTGCAGTGACCATGCAAATCTCAGACATTTATAGCTTAATGGTAATATATTTAGCAGATCCTTTAACTCGGGGAGAGGACAGAGCACCTGAGGACTCAGGATACGTGGGGGAGAGAGAGATGCTGAGATCCTGCAGAAAACACTTGCCGGGAAGTATTTCTGAGCTCTCTGCATGAAAGAAGGGCCCAACGATTTGCTTCAGAATAACTCTTGCAGGGTGAAGTGGGGTATAGAATAGATAAACAAGATTTTCCAGGAGCTGCTCACTGTTAAAGCTGAGTGATGGGTACATGGGTAGGATTTATGCTATTCTCTCTATTTTTGCTGATGTTTAAAAGTTTCTATAATAAAAAGTTAGGAAACAAAAAGGGGTTCACAGATAGACTCTATATCCCTAGCCCAGATCCCTGCTGCCTGCAAGGCTAAAGGGTGCATGCCACAGTGGCTTAGAGCCAACAGGGAAAGGATTTCCCAGCCCCAGGGACCCAGCTGCCCAGGCCTCTTCCTCCTCTTTCACACTCAGCTCCAGGCACCAAGGCCTCAACTAGCCAACTCATCCATCCATCCATCCATCCATCCATCCATCCATCCATCCATCCCTCAACTCATAAACACATCTTTACTGTTCTCCTACCTCAAAGCTTGACCCATCCCAGGCATCAGAGTCCAGCAATTAACAAGATAGTCATGCTCCCTAGCTACATGCACTCGCAGACAAGCTGAGGGAAAGAGACAATCAACTCATGAACAAATGAACAACACATAAACAAATACTTGAGGTCATTTCAGGCTTATGAGGGGCATAAGGGAATAAGACAGGAGGATAGGAAAGAGAGGGAGGGAGGCTGCTTCTGCTAAGGGGGTCACAAGTGGCCTCTCTGAAGAGTGACAATGGAACAAGGACCTGAACAAAGAGAGGCAGTGACAGAGTAGCTGGGAAAGTATTCCAGGCAGAGGGAACAGCAGGTGCAAAGGCCCCGGGGCAGCAGTGTGTATGGTGGGCAGCAGGGGCAGTGGGGTTGGGTCGGAGGGAGGTGGGAGTCTGAAAAGAACAAGTAGCCAAAGCAGCCAAAGTGCATTAAGCAGGAGGGAGGAGTAGAAACTGCCTCAGGGAGGGATCTGGGCAGGGCAGATCACCAAGGTAGTTGCAGACTCAGTGGGAGTTTGGATTTTGCTCTGAGTGGAGGGGAAGAAATGCCACTTTGGTTTTTGGTGAAGAGAGGAGGCATTCAGGAGCAAGAGTGGTGGCTAGGACACCAGATCAGAGACCATGGCAGTTGTGAGACAGGAGGTGAGACGGCTTGGGCCATGTCGGTGGCAAAGGAGACAGAAGGAGGCTGTCACACTTGGGATGTGTTTTGGAGGTAGAGGATTTGCTGACAGATTGTATGGAGGGGTAAGGAAAAGACAGCTGGGGTGAAGAGAGATGCTCAGTGCTGAGAAGGAAGCACCTGAGGGAGGAACTACAGGGAGAAAGCAGAGGTGTGGGCATGAGAGATGATGCCAGAGGGGCAGCGGGAGCCAATCCCCACAGGGCCTCTTTTTCAGGCTGCAGAGCTGGCTCATCAGATGGGGTCAGGCCCTAGGGACATGCCCTCCTTCAATAGCCCACAGGTCATGAGTTCAATCTCCAAACACAGGGCCATGCCCAACAGAGGTGAATAAAGGACCCTGGGAGCTTCCCTGGACAGATCCCCACCCCACCCCATTGCTCCTGCAGCACATGGGGGTCACTGCCGCCCACCCCCAACCCAGCCCTGGCTTCCTCACACCTCACTGGAAGGTCCCCCTCTCAAAGCCCACTCACCCACTCCCTGCACACCCACACCCTCACCTCCTGCATTTTCCGTGTCTTCTTTGTGCTTTCCTCTACCTGGCTCATGCGGTCAACAAGTAGCTGTTCTTAGAATCCTTCATGAACTCTGGTTGTCCCTAGAAGATTTTCCCAATCACTGAAGCCAAGAGAAGCTGCTACCCTCACCCACCACTCCTGACAGCGTCCTCAGCTCTTTATGACATGCGTCATGGCCTGCCTGTCAAGCAGACCCAGATGGGGAGATGAGACCTGTCTGCACATCAGTGGTTGGAGGGAGGAGACTGTGCCCCTTCCCCCTCGGGTCCTCCCAGGGGGCTCCCTCTTCACATTTCATCCTAGTGGTACCTCCTGAGCACCCAGGTGCCCCTTCTCCGTGCTCACACTACATCCAGTACCTGCCACACTGGAGTACTGGTCTCATGCCTCCATAACAACTGGAAGCTTCTTGAGAAAGAATGGCAATATGGTGATGATGGCTGATAAATATTGAATATTTCTTATGTGCCAGGCCCTATGCCAGGTGCATCTTATCCCATCACTCCTTTGAGGTGGGTAATATTGTTAACCAGCTTAAAGATGGGGGACCTGAGGTTAAAGTGTCTTACCCAAACACACAGCAGTGACCAGTAGTGTCAGGATTTGATTCGAAGCTTGCCTGAGTACTGAGATCCTGCTCTTGCTGTGTGGTACCTCACACACCCAACGCAAGGGTAGAGAAAACGTAAATCACTTTTGTAACCCAGGGCCTGGCACGAGTCACCAGGAGTCCTGGAGGCTCATGACAAACATCTCCCTCCTGGCTGCCCAGCCCAGAGTCAGGCCCTGTCTTGGGGAAGTGGTTGGCAGAAAGGCCATGTTTACCCAGGTGCCAGGTGTCATGGGCAGGGTGGGGCAGCCTCAAAGGCTGGGCACCTTCTCACAGAGAAGAGGCTCTCTTTGAAAAGAAAGGGTTAGGCTGATGACCAGAAGGGCAGCCGGGAAGAGACAGCCCGGTTCAAAGAAAGCAGTTACAGGTGACAGACTCTTGAGAACAAAGGTAGGACAGCTGCTATACAAACCAGTCTGTGTTCAGCCAGGCCAACTTGCCCTCATGAACAGCCTCTGCCACCCTGCCAGCGTGGCCAGGGGGAGACTTTGGTGTGGGGACCAGTCACCCCTCAGGAGCTGGACATCCCTGAGGCCCTGGGAAGCCTTAGTTCCGTCTCCTGAGAACAAACACCCAGTCCTCATGTTGCAGGTGAATTTCTTCTGAGCAGATGGACTCAGAGAGGCTGAGTAACTTGCTCAAACTTACACTGTTTTTAAGATCCAGAGCCCAGATATAACAAACCGTAAGGTTGATTCCAGCCAACTATATGCAGGTAGTTTTATGTTGTCATCTGTTCTTCCAAGCAAGGTCACCACTTATGTAGGCACTAAATAATATTAGTGCATGGTCTAGCATGAAATTGAAACCTGCTGGAAACATACCTCATGCTTTGTCATCATCATTGCTGCCATCATTTACTACTTAAGGAATATTTATGATGTGCTAATCACCTTGCATATATTATTTCATTGCCACCTCACAATGACTCATGAGACAAATCTTACCATCCCCACTTTATAGATGAGGAAATCAAAGCTCTGAGAAGCTCCGTAGCATGCCCCAGGCCTCACATAACTAGGTGGCAGAACCAGCCTTCCCATTTATCAACAGTGACAGTGGCACTGGGACTGCCATGAAGGGAGCTGCTTCCCTGAGCTAGAGAGGCCACAAGGGCTGCTGCTCTCTGTGAGTCAGTCTCAAAAATGCAGGCCTGATTGGAGCTCTGAATCAACGGGGCCCAGGACCGAGAGAGAGACACTGAGCACAGGCCTGCAGGGAGGACAGGGATCAGGTCAACAGGGGATTTCAGAGCCTAGTAAGCAAGAGTCAGGGCCCAAGAGACAGTGACCAGTCCCTCTGTGTCCCAGGTCATCTTTGCTCAGTCAAGAGGTCTCCTGGCACCCCTGAAGCCCCATTTAGTCATCCTGACGATACCCACCTGTATCAGAGACTGTCCTCAGCAGTCCTCTCGGCCCCTAAACACATGAACGCAGTCAGAGACACTGCCGGATGTGCACCATCAACCCAGAGCACACACTGCAGTCTACCTAATGCCAGGAACTACCTAGACATTTGTAGAAGCTTCTAAAAAAGTCAACTGGGAACACAGCTTTATCACTGGCCATCACTCAGCACAGGATTTGAATCCTGCTTCTGTCACTTATTAACATGTTATGCTGGGCAAGTTATTTAACCTCACTGTCCCTCAGTTTCCTTGTCTGTAAAATGGAAATAATATCTACCCCCAAGACTTACTAGACAGATTAAATGAGATCATGCATGTAACGCTCTCAACATACTTCCTGGAATACAGTGAATATTAAACGAACAAATAATAAAGCTAGTTAATTGTGGTCCAATCTGACCCTTACCTCTGTCCCATAAACTGGCCAAATAGCACTGGTCTGGAGGTCAGAAATCTCAAGTCTGAGTTTAGCCGAAGGACCACACATCTTTGGGCCTCAGCTTTCTCTCCTTTAAGATGGGGATGTTGTCAATAGTCAGCCAAAGTATCATGCTGCTGATGCATAAGAAAGATCTTTGAAAAGTCTGAAGCCTCAAAGACCAAGTTAAAGACAGCCCCGCGGTTGGGGCATTTGGTATGACTGAGAAGCCAAACTGGTGAAGAAAACTGCCTTGTTTTTAGCCTGATTTGCCACCAATATGCACATTCAGGGAATTTACTCCAAAGAGCCCTCCTCCTTGTCTCGACATCCTCCAGCTAGAGGCTCCTTTCGCTCCCTGAGCCTCCTCAGTCCAGAACAGCGCGTGAACCCATCACTGGAAGCTTTGCTTTCTTCGTAACTTCAAGCCAGGTTCAAAATGGAATGTGACAGCCAGAACACAAACTGAATGGTCCAAATTGACACAGATATTTGTTGTACCTCAGGGTGGAAACCTTTGGAGAATGTGAGGCTGCTGTACACACCAAACACTGAGTCTCGCATTGTGCAGAGAGCTGAGAGGGTGCTCAGGACTCCACGGTCCTTTCCCCCAGATCCTAGGGCCCAGCATGCAGGAAAAGGATGCTGATGGGTGAGGCAGTGGAGACTGAGTGGGCACTAGAGAAGAGGGCAGACGTCTATTCATGCTGTGTGCTGGGCACATAGTGGTAAACATGACCATCCAGTCCTCACAGAGCCCACCGCCTGGCAGGGCCAGTCACTGAACAAGCCACTGTGTGGTGTCAGTCAGTGCCTCAAAGGAAGAGGCTCTCACAGGAGGACATATAGCATTCCTGGTGAGAGAGTAAGGCAGGAGAATGGTGTAGGCTGGAGAGTCAAGGAAGGCTTCCTGGAGGAAGTGGTATTTTTGCTGAGAGGTTCACCAGGCAGAGACAGGTGGTGGGGAAAACTGTGGGCAGCAGAATGCCAGGTACATTACCTGAGCTTCTTTTAAAATGCCCACCCTGTTAGAACACAGCAGCGCTAGGTGCGGAAGGAGCTCCCTGCAAACTAAGTAAGTGTATGGCCTTGGTATCTGCAACCTCAGAGGGTAAGAAAAGGCAGCTTTTCACCCTTTGTCTGCAAACAAAAGGAAGGCCTCATGGGGCTGCCTTGTGGGGTTGTCTCTGAGACGTTCTTAGCTCAGAGATGGAGGCATGCTGAAGCATCCCTGAGTAGTGATTGAACATTTCATGTTTGCCTTTGGGGTAATTCCTCTGCAGAAGCTAACGTGGAGTTCCCACAGAGCGGCTCCACATTTCAGACTTCTGCCTTTCCCACTTTAGACAAAACAACACAAGCCTGTGCATCTGCCTCTGCTATTTGCCCGTGGGCCCCTGTCTGTTATGAAATATTACCATCTTGTTCACTGCTCACAGCGAATGGCATTTTCATGGCCATTTCCATAATTATTAAATTTCTTGAGGCCTTTTGTTTTCCAGCGCTGATGAGAGTGCAAAGGGGCTGTCAGAGATGATGAATAAGCTCAAGTACAGTCAATCAAAAAGAAGGTGTTTTCCTGAAGAGGTTCCTGTGCATGACTCCTTTCTGGCCCTGTGTTAGCCACGAAGGAGGCCACTTTGGTGTTGAATAGCCTTTCTCAAAGGGTGCTCCTAGGGGCCCCAGCTTCACACCACACTAACATGTGTTTTGTGAGAATGGGATCTCAAGGTCAAATCTGTTTGGGAAACATGTGATTTAACAATATTGTACAGGCTTCCTGGCTTTGGGACTTCTCAGAATCTTTTGAGGAGGACACAGCACCAGGCATGGTCCAGATTCTCTGAACTATAAGAATAAGATGGTCCATCGCTTTTCTAGAGATGTCATAACAAAGTACCACAAACTTTGCCTGTGGCTTAAAACAATAGAAATTTGTTTTCTCACAACTGGAAGGCCAGAAATCCAAAATCAAGGGATTGGCAGGGCCGTGTTCACTCTGGAGGTCCCAAGAAAGAATCCACTCTTGCCTCTTCCCAGCTTCCGATGGGTGCTGGCAATCCCCGGCCTTCCTTGGCTTGTAGGCGCATGCCTGCCTCTGTCATCACATGGAGTCTTCCCCATGTCTCTGTGTCTTCACATGGCCTGCTAATAAGAACACTGGTCATTGGATACAGGGCTCACCCTAACCCAGCATGACCTCATCTTAACTTGGTTACATCTCTAAAGACCCATTTGCAAATAAGGTCACATTTACAGGTACCAGGCATTGAGATTTGGACATATCTTTCGGGAGATATTATTGAACCCACTATAGAAAAGTTAAAGAGAGAAAAATGAAAAAGCAGGAAGCAGTGCATAAGGTGGCTCAGCGTACAGACTTTGTAGCCAAATTCCCACCCCTGCAATCATTATGATTTCCAGCAGGTTAGTAAATGCAGTATCTCCAGGCTCATCTCTCTCATCTGTATGTAAACGTCCTAACGCCTACCTCTTAGGATTGTTGCAAGATTAAAGAGATAAATATATAAAGCATGGAGCCCAGTGCCTGGGAACACAATAAAGACGTTAAGCAAAAGAGTGACATGGTCAGATTAATTTTTTGGAATGAAACAATCACCCTTGTTTCCATGTGGAAGACAGGCTGGCAGGGGCCAGACTGCTTCTGTGCTGATCTTGCTAGGTTCCATCTCAAGGGCACCCGAGGATACACCCCATATAGCCCATCCGGCCACATGTGAGGAATGCCCAGATCCAGACCACATGAGGATCTCTTGAGGGAACATGGAGCATGGGCTCTCAGTCTGCCGGCTCAGACACTACCACAGGCCATGGGCTACGCTACCACGAGTTTGGGGGCCTGTCTCCTTCTTTAAAAGTGGGAGGGACAGTCCTTTGTTGTGTTACAGAATGACACTGGGAATGAATGAGAAAATGCACAGCAAAAGCTTTTCAATATGCAATTGAGTGTTCAAGGTGTGTGTATGGGGGTGGGGGGTTATGTTCCTCAAAATACTGCTCCCAAGAGGTCGCCAGTTCCCTCGCTTAGGCAGTCTGGCTAACTTCGGTAATGAGGAGGGTGAGAACAGCGTGTTGAACCTTAGCATGTGACCTAGATGAAGCCATCACCAGCCATGTCACTGAGGTTTTAGTTCCCACTAATCAGAGATGATAAGAGGAAAGCAGGGTGGTACACAGCCTGGGCCAAGTGGACCAGGGCAGGCGGGCTGAGCATCAGTCCCTGGGGTTGTTGACTGGAGGCCTGACAGCCCACACTCTGAGGAAGACTGGTGCAACTCTGTTCATTACCACTGGAACTAGTGGCTGACAATACTCTGGGAGTGGGGAGAGCTACGAGTCCCCAGTTACTCTGTGCAGACGACAGTGGAAGATGGCCCATTTCCAGATCTGTAGCCAGGATGGGGCCCAGCAGAGCTGCCTCTTGATTTCAAGGCAGGAAAGTGAGCTCCCCCAGGTCCCAGGACCCCTGTGATTTATGAGACCCTGTCATACCTCAACTTGCACCAAATCTGCCTTAGAAGCTGGGAGCAGAGGCAGGCCTGGCAGGCCTCAGAGCATGTGCACATGTGGCATCCACTGTGTTGTTACTGGCAGGTGCACTCCTGCTAGAGCCCCAGACATGGGGAGCCATGCAGACACCAGGTAGGCACTCAGAGCCTAAGGGAACTTCAGAACTCTCTCTCCAATATAGCACCTGTGAAGAAAGGAGGGTTCCTGCACCATCGAGAAGAGTATTTACACCTGGGCCAGAGAATATAAAACCCAAGCCTGGGCCTTAGGGCCGGAGACAGTCAGGGAGGAGCACCAGGAACAGCAAACATGCAAGGGCCACCAGATGTCTGCCCATGAGGGCCTCTCCTGGCACTGGGCTCTGGAGGCTGGGCACCCTCCTTCATTGCTGTCTTCGGCCTCGAGTGTAGCATTTGATGTTTAGCAGGCATTCACTCAATATTTAGCAATGACTGGAATTCACATTTTCAGTCCAATACCATTTACCTTTCTTTTCTTTTCTTTTCTTTTTTTTTTTTTTGAGACAGAGTCTTGCTCTGTCACCCAGGCTAGAGTGCAATGGCATGTCTTAGCTCACTGCAACCTCTGCCTCCTAAGTTCAAGTGATTCTCCTGTCTCAGCCTCCCAAGTATCTGGATTACAGGCGTATACCACCATGCCAGGCTAATTTGTGTATTTTTAGTAGAGACGAGGTTTTGCCATGTTGGCCAAGCTGGTCTCGAACTCCTGACCTCAGGTGACCCACCTTGGCCTCCCAAAGTGCTGGAATTAAAGGCATGAGCCACCATGCCTGGCCCAATACCATTTTCTAAGTTCAGGCCTGCAAGGCCATGTGTCAAATGCTGGTAGGCACCCAGAGATTACAAAATGAGGGGCAGACAGAATTAGCCTTGGGCTACGGAGTTGAGGTTCTGTCTCCACCTTTTGGTGGCTTTGTAACCCCTCAGAGACTCCATCTCCTCACGGTAAAAACAGGGGGTCATGACAGCTTTTGGTACAAGTTTTCAGGGAGCACTGGAAAGGGTAATAACAGACTGGATATCAAAATACCAGATAATAATGCATGCTGTATGACTAAGAAGCTCCTCTCTTATCTACGGCCATACCATCCTGAACACGCCTGATCTCATCTGATCTCAGAAGCTAAGCAGAGTCACCCCTGGTTAGTACTTGGATGGGAGAAGCTCCTCGCTCAACACCTACCCATCAGGTGGCTGTGAGCATTGCTGAGAACCTCACTAGGCAGTCATCACTGTGCTGCACAGAGGGACTCTTCAGTCCATGCTGGCTATTGACATTGTTTTTCAAATCAAGTTATGAAATATAGAACATGTTATATAAAATAAAATACACAGATCCCAAATGTTCCAATTGATGAGTGAGTGCTGATAATTGTACAGACCTGGTCTCCGGTCACCCTGGAAGTTCCCTCATGCCTTTTCTCAGTCAAGCTCTGCCTCCTTGCTCCCAGAGGCAAACTTTTCTGAGTTCCATCATTGTAGATAGATTGTGCTTATTCTAGTACTTCACATAAATGGAATCACATCATGTATCTCCTGGGCTCATTCTTCTATGTCTGGCTTTTCTTTTCTTTTTTTCTTTTTTTGCTCAGCATGGTTTTTGGGGGTTTCATCTATATTGTTGCAGGTGTTAGTTTCTCCTTGATGCATAGTATTCCATTGTAATGTATACATCACTTTTAAAAATCTATTATCCTGTTGATGAGCACTTGGTTTGTTTCCAGCTTTCAGCCATTATAAAGTTCTCTACAAATATTCCTGTACAAGTCTCTGTATGGACATATGTTTTTATTCTCTATGGTAAATAATTAGAAATCAAATCAGTGGGTCATATTACAGATATACTGTCAAACTGTTTTCCAAAGTGGTTTTATCACTTACGTTCTCACCAGTATTGTATGAGAGTTCCATTCATTCCATATCCTCACCAACATTTGGTGTTACCTGCCCTTTTTATTTTTGTCACTTTATTGGGTGTGAATTAACATTTTATGGTGGGTTTGAGTTGTGTTTCCCTGATGACTAATCATCTTGGGCATTTTTTCACGTGCACATTGGCCATTCACATATCTTTCTTCGTGAGATCTCTGTTTTCATTTTTTAAATTAACTTGTTTGTCCTTTTTTCCTGATCTATAGAAGTTTAAAAATATATATTCTGGATATATCTCCTTTATCAGATGTATGTATTTCAAATATATGTATTTCAAATGGCTTATTCATTTATTGGTGTCTTTTGATGATGAAAACCAGAAACTTTTACTCTTGATGACCAATTTATTCTTCTTTTTATAGCCAGTGCCTTTTGTAGCCTATCTAAGAAATCTTTGCTTACCTCAAGACTGTAAAGATATTCCTTCCAATATCTTTTTTCCAAGAAGCTTTTTGATTCTGGGTATTACATTTAGGCTTATGATCCATCTCAAATTATTATTATTTTTTAAAACTGTCCTGGTTGCTCAGAGCCATACGGAAACACTCAGGTTCTTTATAGGATCAGACCTTGCTTAAGCTTCAGGCTGAAGATAGTATCAGTTCTAAGAAAGGGCTTTTGTTGAATCATGGCTTTGACCCATCCACATAGTTCTGCTGACTGACCACAGGCCACAGATAGCTGGCTTAAGAACCACCAGACAAAGAAAAAGCTAAGTTGACTTCCCCGTGTCCAACCACGGGGCACTAAGCTGCATGTTACTAACTCAGATCACCACAGCGCGACCTTACAGTAACCATGAGAACCATATCAGGTCCGAGCCCAGGGCCTTAGGGTGACCATTAGGAGACAGCACTGAGGATGTCAGGTGACCCTTGCCCCCTGAAGCCCAGCTGCTTCTTAGGGGCTTCCCTGCTCTGACAACTTGGTAGATAATGTGGTTTAGGCAGCTCCTCATAGGTAGATACAGACAGTCCTAAAGGTGGCAAGGCCTGATTGCTGCAGACGTTAGAGCCCCCGGCATGACTCAGTGACAATCTGGACTGTTGGGGTGCCAGGTCTAAGGCAGGGTGAGGTGGCAGCCTGGGCCAGAGGCAATGGGAGGCCGTGAGGGGATGGGTTTCTCATGAGCCAGGAGGAGAGGCCCTTGGAGGTCATGATCTTGGGAACAAGTGCCTGCAACCCAGTTTTAGAGAGCCTGACCCTGGTAGCTCACCTGGCCGCCAGGAGCCTGCTGATATATTCCCATCACTCTGGGAACACACCAGGGACAGCTCTCTTTTGGGCCCTGGTAGAAGGCTGCTGGCATGTCCTGTCTCACCAGGAGGCACTTGCCTGCAACCTCAATGCCACTGGCTCTGCTGGCACATCTGATATACAGCTTGTCTACCTTCCTCTTAGGCAGGAGCTGGTACTCTTATCATGGCACTGGCACAGGGGAAGAGAGGGTGCAGCTGGGGCTCACAGAAGGACAGGGTCCAGTCTCTGGCAAAGGAGGTTTTCCAGCTGGGCACACCCCCACTGGTCTAACTCCTCAAAAAGAGAAAGGATATGCCACGGTCATGCGCCAGCAAAACACGCAGCCAGCAGGGCTCTCAGACAGCCCTTGGCTCAAGGAGCAGTGACCAACCTGTGTGAGGAGTCCCAGAAAATCACCACCTACCAAGCCCAACAACCCTTGCAGAGCTGAGCTGAGCCAAGCCGAGCTGGCACTGTGAAGGGGCAGCCTCTGTGTCGCCTCTCTCCTTTGGAGGGAACCATTACCTGAGGTGACCTGTGACACTCAGGATTAATCTGGAACTTAGAGTTTTAAAAAGCAGAGTTCCTTCCCTCTGGGTCTCTTAAAAGAGACTCATTCCAGCATCATTTCTAACTCAAATAATTTTGGATGTCAATTGTATGTCTTTAATGAGCCCAGAAATTTTCATAATTATCCTTTTTTTCAAAACCATAATTATAGGTTAGATTATATGCTACAGACAAGAAATTTAAATAGAGCTTTTTACACACTTAGGCATTCTGCTTCTTTCTCTTCTTAAAAAAAAATCAATTATCCTTCTGTTACCTTTCTTTTCTCCTTGAGGAAAACACTGGGAGATGAGATTTTAATTGTCCAGTGCCTCATCCCCAGGGGCCCTGCTCCAGCCCCATCTCCCTGCTCCTTCCATTTACACCCAGCTCCCCTGTGGCTTCACTGGGCACAGTGATTGGCAGGAGGTGGAAAGGCTTGGCTGGAGCTGTTTCCTGATATGGAAGACCCAGGCTAGCCCTGAGCATACCTGGTGGCCTCCCACAGGTATGTAGCAGAATCTCCCAGATGGGTCTCCTCCAAGGTTAGAACCTGCTTCCAGTGACAATCCAAGACCTGCCCTAGTTCTATTACGTGGAGTTGTATTGGCAAGTAGGGAAGGCCCTAGTAGGGAGAGCACAGAGTCAAGGAGACCATGATTCTAGATTAATTCAATCATTCATTCATTCACTCACTCACCCAGCATTCACTGAGCATCCCTGCCTTTCTGGAATTCACTGCCAGGACTATCTCTCTCTCCCTTCACCCCTCCTGTGCATCTGGCACAGAATTTCACACAGGGGATCCAAGATAAGTGATCCTTCTTACTCAGAGCACCTAACATCCTAACAGAACCACGAAGTTTGGCATTAAAGTGGTCCCTAGATGACCCATGTCCCCAGCTTGCCCTCAATTGGGAGCAGAAGGGAGGACTCTGCCCCACCCCTCTTTGGCTCATCCCCTGTGCACCAAATCAATCTGGTCCCTACCTGGTGGTCTTCCTGCAATGCATTCTGCTGATACTTCCTGGCATTCCCAGATGTATGACACTGAGCTTGTGCCAGGCACTTTCTGTGCATGTGCTGCATTGTTTACTCTCCACAGTCGCCCTTGGGCTTTAATGCCATTGCCATGCCCATTTGTGGGTGATGACACTGAGGCTCAGAGAGGTCAACATGCAGCAGGATTTGCCCTATGTTGTGGCACACGGTAGAGGCTGCAGAGTTGTGTCCTCCTGGGTTAGGATGGGCTGTCTCAGCTGTGAAGGGGCAAACATCCTACTTTTGGAGAGACTTTTACATTTTCTCTCTTGCCAAGTTGACTAAGATTAAGAGCTGACCTCCCTCCCATCCCAAAGCTGCTGGGAATTTGTTTACTTCTGAACCCAAGAGCCCATATCCTGGAGAGAAGGTTGGGGCAGGAGCAAAAACATGTGGCCAGCATCAGAGGAGAGACTCCCAGGAGCCTCTGTCCTCCGGCTGGGGTCCAAGAGGAAACACAGACGCCTCCAGCACAGGCGGTGGGAGGAAGGTGCCAGCACAGCTGCCCGAGGTGGGGGGCCAGCTAGAGAGAGGTCCCTGTGTGTGGGAAGCAGTGCATTCTCAGTGTTGAGCAGGCGCTGAAGGGAGAAGGGCCACGGCGGCCTGTGCATGCATCACTTTGGCACACCAGAGGCAGGAGGGCTGGGGCCATGCCCATTGCAACCCACCACCTGCAAAGATTGCTGGGAAAACGCAGGGAAAGAAAACAATTATCTGGTCCCAGGACACTCAGCAAAGTTCTTTTTGTTGTCAAATTCTTATTGAGAACAGACTCTGTGCCAGGCACCAGATTTGCTCTCATAGATCTTACATACTTGTAGAGGAGACTGACAATAAACAAGAAAAACATAAATAGCACAAGAATTTCAGATGGCTGCGAAGACAGAGCAGGGCAATAGCACAGAATGACTCTGGAGGAATGGAAGTCCACTACCTTACACTGGATGGTCAGGGAAGGTCTCTGCAGAGGGGATTTGGAGTTGATTCATGAATGACAAGGAGCAGTCACCCAACAAGAAGTATCCAGGGAAGAGGGGTACAGACAGTGACCAGCTAATGCAGTTTCCTGAGGCAGGAACAAGGTTGATGCTTTGAGGAGCAGGAAGATGTGAATGCAAAGCCCAGGGCTGCCGGGAGGAGACATGAGTGATGCCCAAGCGGCTGGCTCATGCCCAGCCTGAATGTCATGTCAGTGAGGAGCTAGGATTTCACATTCAGTGGCTTGGGAAGCCTTTGAAGAATTCTAAAATCATCCATCTAGGCTGGGTGTGGTGTAATCTCAGCACTTTGGGAGGCTGAAGTGGGAGGATCACCTGAGGTCAGGAGTTTGAGACCAGCCTGGCCAACATGGTGAAACCCTGTCTCTACTAAAAATAGAAAAATTGGCCAGGTGTGGTGGTGGGCACCTGTAGTCCCAGCTACTCGGGAGGCTGAGACAGGAGAATCACTTGAACCCAGGAGCCAGAGATTGCAGTGAACCAAGCTCATGCCCCTATACTCTAGCCTGGGCAACAGCGCAAGATTCTATCTCAAAAAATAAAGTAAACAAATAAATAAATAAAATCATCAATCTGGCTGCCACGTGGCTAATGAATTTTCAGGGAGCAAAAGGCAAAGTAGAGCAATGGGAGCTGACAGAGTTCTTATTTTAATATTATTGTTTGCAGCCACTTCCGGGAGCCATTTTACATCCCTAAATATCTAAGCTTTAAAGGATGCTTACATATTTCTAACAGGGAGCTGGTTCCATCTTCATGTACCTCAAGGTGAAGACTGTTCAAATGGCTTTAACCGCCACTGCCCTCCCTCCACAGAGCCTGCGGCTAGCACGGGGCCTCTGGAAGCCTGTGTGGGCGGGACACATCTGTGTACTCAGCGGTTCAATAAAAATAGTTAATACAGCACACCAGGCCGCCCAGGAGACCCGTGGCGTTTCATCCCGAAGCCAAGAGTCTTCTTTAAAGTCCCTCCCAGTCTCTGTGCAGGCCCAGCCATTCGTTCCTGTCCACTGCGTGGCTGTGTGGCTTCCTGTGAGATACTCTGTCTGGGAAGACACCCTGGCAGGGTGGAAAACGTGGGCTCCAGGCCTGGAGCTCACCAGGCACACCCTCATGGCAGCCTTTCAAGTGTATCTCCTAAACCACTTGGTAAGGAAATGTTTTTTTTTTCCTCCAGAATGTTCCATTCTGCTGACCCCCGAAATCTGCAGGACAAAGGGTCTGAGAGGCTTATGGCTTGTCTGGGAGGCTGGGGAGGCCCATCACTCCATACTCCCTCACACACTGTGAGGGGCAGGGACCTGGCAGGCCTCATTTAGGTTATGGACAGTTGCTCCCCGACAGCCCTTCCTCCTCTGTTCTCTCAAACCCCCTCCTTTCTCCCATGGTAGGTGTCCAGACAGGCCGCTACAAAGCCAGGAGGGCAGCTACATTTCACTTTGGTGTCAATTCCATTCAATTGGTAGTGGCTGCTTGACACTGGTGGTGTCAGGAGGTAACAGGGTTTCAGAGTCTGTCTTGCCTCAACAGGAAAGAGTGAAGTGATGGACTACTGATGTCTGCCCTGAGCACAAGAGAAGACTGTGGAGGTACACATGTCAGTACTACCCAAGGTTGGCAAGTCTGGATACATCAGAGAGACCTGGTATACCACCACATCCTCCTCTCCTTTGTAGCTGAGCCTCCCAGAGGCTACTGAGTCACTGGGTAGAACCAGTCACCATATTTCAATCAGTCCCCTTCAGTAAGGGGCTCACAGGACAGCCCCTACCAAGAACTGCTCAGCCTACTCAGGCCTGACCCATTACTCTCTTTGACCTGATACAAAATTCCCTAACTGTATAGCAACTGAAACAGGTTTCCAACCCAGGCTTCTCTGTCGGCATTTGCCACAGTACACTATGCAGCCTTTAGATCCCTGCTAATATACCAAGCCAAACGTGGAAGTTTTAATTAAATGTAAATATGAAGACAGTTTAAATTTTATAAAAACCATGAACATCTTAAATTATTAAAATTCCACTCACAAATGGAATCAAACAAGGAAAAAGTACATTGAATGAGGGAACCAATGAAAATGTATCCCAAACACAAATACTTTTGAAATTTAAGATAATTTGTTTTGAGCATTTAATTTGATCTTAACTGGTATTAAGGTTTCATCTTCAAAGGAGGAAAATTTAAAGCACTTAGAGGACCTTTACTCATTGGGCCTTATATTCTAATCCAAATCTTCAGTCTTCAGCTTCAGTGGAAGGCAGCCAGGATCAAATCCAGCTCCATTGGAAAACAAATATTCATCTCTTAGTTGAGTGGCAGGTTTAATTAGCAGCCTCATTCTATTTTAATTGCTAGATTATTAGCAGAAACAGCATCACCATGGATGACTGCATTGCATGTAAATTTGGAGTGAGATATTCTGCTATGTAACTTTTTCCAACGAGATTCAGACATGCAAGAGGACAGCTCCTCTAAGCTCTCAAAGATGGCATTCCCTGCCTTCCCCGTGGCTTCTCCTCTGTCTGGGGCACTTTGTCACAGCAGTCCTGAGAGGACAAAGTGGGATCAACTTCTTCAACACTAAAAGAGCCTCCTTAACAAACCCATAACCCATCTGCATTGTCTATTTTTCCACCTGCATGATGCAGATTATTCAAAATAAGTTCTCAGGGCAGCACATTTGATTCTCTGTGAAACACTGGCCCTTGTTGGCTCCTCCGAAATGAAGCCCACCACCAGACAAAGAGCTAAGGTGAGCTACTGCCTACCTATTTTTAAAGATTTGTTAGCTTGAGGAACACAACTCAATCAGATCTTGGACAGGACTCTGGACTTCTCTGAGCCATGTTTCTGGGCTGCTGCAGGGTTGAGTGGATGGCTGCCGACACCAGCCACACTTAAGCAAGGGCCGGATGTTACATGGGCTCTGCAGCTGCTCAGCAACTATGTTAGAGCCCATGCCCTGTGCTCAGCACTCATCTGCCTCAACTCACTCAAGCCTCACACAACTCCAGGCAGAGGGGAATATGTGATTTCTACTTTACACTTCTAGAGGTGCAGGCATGAAGTTGAAATCTAGCGTCTTTGGTTTTAGTAATCTTGCAAAATTCGGGGGCAGGTAATAAGGAATCTTGCAAAAAGAGCAAGGTCATTTGTAGAGTGGCCATCTCGTCCCGGTTTGCCTGAGACTCTTCAGTTACAGTACAGAAGGTCCTGCATCCCAGGATACCCCTCAGTCCTGGGCAAGCTGGGACAGTGCTTCAGACTATTTCTAAATGCCCAAGAAGAAGCACACACAACATGCCCCACGCAGAGCCTAGCGCCTCCAGGGAAGCATGTAGAACAACACCAAGCCACCCTCGAGACCCTGACTCTTCCCATCTTCCTTCCTCCTGCTGAAGCAGGACGCAGCACAGGACTGGGTTCCCAGGAAGGACTCTCACACAAGTTGTGCCTTTTACCACCCAGCCCTGAGCTAGGAGACTTCCTCCTCATCTGTGTCTGTGTTTGACAGCTACAGCCTCTGAGTAGCAGGTCTATCTGTGAGTAAAATTTATGACTCGTATTTCCACTGGATCCAACCTTTTAACCCTGGGAGTGCTTAATTGCCTTTTCCAGGTTTTGCTTTAATAACCAGCTTGACTCTTGCCAATTTTGACTGAATCGGGAAGTACTGAATGTGTGACTAGAAACGGAAAGCTCATTACTTGATACTTGATACAGCTCGTGCCAAATTCATTAATTTCACTTGGTGTGGCATCTTTTCCTAAACGACAAGTCAGAAATTCATTTGTAAAACTTCCAAACTCAGTGGGGGATCCTCAAAGCTGATTTTTATAAAAAATGCCTTCCCTGAAGACACACTTTGGGAGAAATTCTGACCATGAATTACAGGACAGCTTTGGAATTCTTGGTCTTTCCCAGAGGAGCTCAGCCTTTCTGTTGGGACCTCTTGGGCCCCACACTCCACCTTCCAAAGCCAGCACGAAGTAAGGTGTGGACATCTGGTTCCTGTTTCTGGATCCAAAATTGATCTGCTGGGTGATTCTTGGCAAGTCACTTAACCTCTCTGAGCTTAAGTTTCCCTAATCCTGGCTCACCAGTCACCTCTCATGGGGAGGGGGCGGGGTGGCCAGTTAATGAGCAGGAGTTTTGGGAAGGGAGGGCTCAGCTGATGCCACAGCATAAGAGAATCCCAAGGAAAAGCGGGGACAGGTGGGGGTTGTAAATCATAGCAGAGCAGTAGCTAAACCCTGCAAAACACAAGTGGCTTGCAGCAGGGAAGAAGTTATTTCTAGAATCACTCATGTTTTATTCCAAGACAATCAAATCTCCTTGAACAATCTCAGACCCAGCCTTGTTGATTCTTCAAGTCCCCTCTGGAGCACTCTTCCCGTCATGCAGCCTTCCCCAACTTGCTTTGGCTCATGCTGGCTTTGTCTTCCAGAACGTTCCACAGCTCCATGTTATTCTCATCCCTCCATAATATATTAAAGTATTCCTACACTGATGCTCCAAGTGCCACATGCATTGAGGCTTCCCACATTCACTTCTCCCATACATGAGCTTGAAGAGTTTGTTGTTGTCTCCATTTTGGAGACAACAGGAGGGAGATGGAGGGATAGGGAGGTTCATTAATTTTGGGGGTAACCAATTTGTCTTGGTTTGTCTGGGATCATCCTGGTTTTAGCACTGAAAGTCCTGCATCCTAGGAAACCCCCCAACCCAAGATAAACTGAGGCAGTTAGTCACCCTAGTTCAAATGCACATGTCTGGCTGACTGAAATAAATGCGCTTTCCTCAGTGGCCCTTGCTCTTCTCCTTCCTTACCTGACCTTCATCCCTAAGTCCCCAGGCAGACACAAACTCCCCAATGACCGCAGCTGTGTCTTACAGCATTTTTGTATAAATAACCTGGAATAGAATGGGAGTGGGTTCATATTAGCCAATTTGAATAAAATCGTATCTTCATTGCCATGATGGGAGGATCAGTTATCCTCTAATAGCATAGCTGGGTTGCTCTTGTAAGCTATTTTCAGGAAATGTCTTGCACAATTCAGCATTACAGAGAAGGGCACTTTCAAACACATCTCTCCTCTTTACCAACAAGGAAATGAGTCAGCACAATGGAGTTTTGAGACCTTCAAGTTTCCAAGCAAGAACCACCTGCTATCCTCAACCTGTGTAGATCCAAATGTGTGAATGCACAAAATAGATCTTTGAAAAAGCAACTGTCGGACTCACTGACACAGGGTTTGAGCTTGCATGTCCAGCTCTCAAGGCCCTTTCCTTTAGGTTAGACACTTATTCAACAATATATGTATGCTGTCACCAAGTGCTGGTGCTGCCTCACTTGGGACGATCCATATTGAGCACAAACCTTGATTGACCAATTCTCTGATTCCTTCCCCACAACCACAGGCAGTAGAAGGAGGGTCTATTATATGGAGAACCACAACAGGTGCTCCAGTTCTCAGGGATTACAGTTAAGAGAGCACCTGTAGATTCCCTCTTAAGACTTGGATGAGGCCTCCCTACAAAACAGAAGGGACTGATAGGTCCAAGATGGTCCGAGGCACCCAGTTCCTTGCTGCCAAAGGCCATCAGGAGAGTATTTGGCTGATCTCACTGATTTCATGCAAACCAATTCTCAGAGGCTGCAGAGCATGATGGTTAGGCGCACAGATTCTGAAGCTGGACAAACTTGCTAGCTGTGTAGCCTTGATCTTATTAATTATCCTGAGTGTAAGTTTACTCATTTATAAGGCAGAAGTAATAATATTATCTTATAAGACTGCTGTGAGGATGCACTGAGAAACATATGCAAAGAGTTGAAGCATAGTAAGTATTCAAAGAATGATAGCTATTATTATTATTTCGTCATATAGTTGGCCATGATCCCACTGGCTCCCATTGACATTGACTCCCAGTGAGGGCTCAGCCAAGCTGAGGCGAGGGCAGCTGCTGGTGAAAGCATCTCTCCACTGTCCCATTTACCACTTACCTCTGCACCACTGGCAGCTGGAATTGCATCTCTAGGACTCATGCCCAACTCAGCCTTTAAGGACTGCTTTTCCACTGAATCCCATTGAATGGGATGAGTGTTGGCTTTTCACAGAGTGTAGGTATTTTAGCCTTTGTTTTTTCAGCATGTTTACAGGGAATGTGAATGTTCCAATCAATACTCCCTGGAGAGCAATCTCCATGTTCCCTAATGAAATCAATTCTTTTGCAATTTCTTTCCATGCTGTGTGTGTGTGTATGTGTGTGTAAGCTGCAATAGATCATTCCATGGCAGGCTTCTTCAGTGATAATGAACTTCTTCACAGACATTCATGCAGTTGAAACACAAGGAGCACTTTGGATCCTAAGTCAAAATCTCTTACAGAAATATCTGGATTATCTAGGGATCAGAAGGCCAATAAAGTCAACGATTCAACTGTGTCCACAGAGACTGTACAAAAAGCCTTAGAGAAACATGGAAGCAACCAAAATATCCATTGGTGGATGAATGGATAAGCAAAATGTGACACAGACATACGATGAAATATTATTCAGCCTTAAAAAGGGAGGAACTCCAGACACAGGCTACAACTTGGATGAATCTTGTGGGCATAATACTAAGTGAAATAAGCCAGTCACAAAAAGACAATTATGGTATGATCGCACTTGTATGAGGTACTTAGAGTAGTGAAAACGACACGGACAGAAACTAGACTGGTGGTTGCTGGGGCTGGGGGAGGGGTGATGGGGAGCTATTGTTTAATTGGTACAGAGCTTCAGTTTTAGAAGATGAATGAGTTCTGAAGATGAATGAGGGAGATGGCTGCAAAACATTAATGAGTGTCCAGTATTTAATACCACTGAGCTGTAGACTTAAAATGGTTAATGTGGTTTTATATTATGTATATTTTGCCACAATTTAAAAATAATTGGGAAAAAAGACCCCAGAAAAATAAGTAGTTATCAGAAAGCCCATCTGCAATAAGCCACACTCAGGACAAAGACAGACACAAGTAAAGCCATGCAATAAACATGGAGAGGAGAAGAATTATTAGTAAAAACAGAAGAGTCAAAGGCCATTTCACTCTGCAAGAGCCCTGAGAACATTACCAAATACAAGAATCTAGGAAAACAATGTCTATTTACAATGACAACCCTAAGTCTTCATGCAATTGTAACTTGTGACTAAGGTGCTATCTACTAAGGGGGGAAGGGAATATATCTTTATTGAAACAGCAACATAAAAAAGACTTGACCTGAATTGACATAAAGGAAATTATAAAAGATTTCAGAAATGCTTTGAGTCACAACAATAGTGTGAGAAAAAGAAAATGAATATTTAAATATCAAGCCTCAGTTATACAGAAATCTCATTTGTCTGGAACCCCATGTTTCTTAACTTGGCAGATAAATGGAACATTTTGCATGTATAAATACTGTAATTCTAAGTGCCACTGTAAAATCTTAGAGGATTAAGCTTTTGATACATTATGACTGACTTTTACAAAAAAAAAATACCTAATGATTTTCCAAACATATAGGTGGTAAAGTGCTCACCTTCTCACTCCATCTGTAGGTAACCTTGTTGAAGAGTAAATAAGATTCTTTAATGTTAGAGTAAATATATTCTTTAATGTCAGAATTATTTAAGTCTCCCTCATTTCCTGAGCACTCAGAGTGCGGACATCAAGACACAGAAGAGCACACAGCTTCATGCTCTTTGGGCATGGAAATCCCGGATGAGTCAAGTCAATAAGCCACTTAGTGGATTTTTTAAAAAATTATCATGGTCTGGGTCGTGCTAAGAGGACATTAGGTTGTTCATATCAGGATTCTGCTGCTCTGTGGAAACAAAAAATAAAAACACGCTTTCCCTTTCTTTGAAGTTGCCTTCAGAAATAAATAAAGCTCTTCCCAGAATGTCCGATGATAAACTAAACTTTTAATCTATCCATCAGTTCATCTATCTATCCTTCCATCCATCCATCCTTCCATACTTATATCCTTCTATCCTTTCATTCCCTCTATCCATCCATTCCTTTCCATTCTTCCTTCCTTCCCTTTTTCCATCCATCCATTCTTCTATCCAGCTGTTCATCCAACCATCCATCTGTCCTCCAGTAGAACTTCACTGGTGCCTGCTAAATATATGTGAGGCTCTGGACTGAGCCCAGGGGAGAGATGCAGTGCCCGTGCCCTCATGGCATACTTGGTCTGAGGAGATAGGTTCACAGCAAATGAGGATCATGAAGTACTATGGTGTGCCAGGGTGGAGCATGGAAGCTCCACCATACGGGGAGCAGGGGAGTCAGAGAAGGCTTCCCTGAGAAGACTATCTTGAGACTTACAAGATAAATGGGCATTAGCCCAAGTACAGTTATCCAAGGAACTAGAAGACACTCAGTGTGGCTGGAGTACAAACAGCAAGGTAGAGGCCAGGGAGCTGAGGGACAAAGAGGAACTCGTTTCTGAGCAGTTTGGACATAATTTAATCCTCTCTACAACCCACAGAAATGCCTGTTAATTTTCCCATTACAGAGATGAAGAATTGCACCTCAGAGAGATTAACTAATGTGTCCAAGATGAGATGGTTAAGTGGTGATGGGAAGATTTGAACCCAGGGCTGCCCAACTGCATTACCATGATAATAGAGAGGACACTCTCTGAGAAGCTCCATCCAAGTTCAGCTTGCTTTGGCCTCGTATGGACCAAGTTACAGACTGTGTTACAGCTCCAGCAGCAGTCATCTGAGAGACAGAAGATGGGACATGGGAGGGGCCGCTGTGCCTGGGGCAACAAGTCCACTGAACAGGAACTCCAGGTCAAAAATCCCCAGGGAATCTGCAGGACTTACTTGGCTAAAGTAGGGCACACACAACTGAAGGCAGAACAGCTGCAACTGGTTTCAGTTCCAGCATGTGGATTCAGTGGTGGATGGAAGAACATAAGTCATGTGTAGGAATCAGAAATGCCACAGAACCTACTCCTTAAAAGGTCCTTACATAGGCCGGTGCAGTGGCTCACGCCTGTAATCCCAGCACTCTGGGAGTCTGAGGCAGGCCGATCACCTGAATTTAGGAGTTCAAGACCAGCCTGGCCAACATAGCGAAACCCCGTTTCTACTAAGAATACAAAAAATAGCTGGGTGTGGTGGTATGCACCTGTAATCCCAGCTACTCACGAGGTTGAAGCACGAGAATCGCTTCAACCCGGGAGGCACAGGTTGCAATGAGCCAAGATCACGTCACTGCATTCCAACCTGGGCAACAAGAGCAAAACTCTGTCTCAAAAAAAAAGTTCTTACTTATAGAACAGCTTCTTCTTCCTACCTAAGATAACTTGTCAATTTCTACTATAAAAGTCTAATTTTTATAATAAATAACATTTTTCAAAATTTTTCAAAATATATAAAATTTCATAATATATCAAATAATATATAGTTTCTATAAAATCCACAGAGAATTGCCAAAAACCTAAAAGATAAGTGGATAAAGGCTATAATCAAAAAGTTTGCAGAAAAAAAAAGAGACACAAATTGCTTTCGACATAACAAAAAGATCCTCAATCTTAACGCATAAAAAACAAATTCAAACTGAAACTACCACAAGATGCCATTTTTAACCTTTCAGACTGGGAAAAATTAAATTGTTAATAATATAGTGCAGGCAAAGATCAGGAAAACAGACAAGATCATACACTGCTCATGAGAGTATAAACTGATACAGCCTCAGTCGATGGATTGGATAATAGCTTCCAAATGAAAAGTGCACGTAGTCTTCGGCCCTGCAAGTTGACTACTTGCATGTGTATGAAGAGATAAATCTACACTGCAGAACTGGATATAATTGCAAAAGAACGATAATAAACCAAATGTCCATCAATGGGGAACTGACCATGTAAAATATGCTATACCGACACAATGGAACACTCTGCAGCCATTAGAAATGGAATAAGGAAGTTTATGCAGTGATGTGAAACAATTCTCAGGATCTACTGTAAAGTGAAAAAAGCAACATACATGCGCTGCTGGAGTGGATGCTGGCCCAACCAGATCCCCCAGCTGCTGTGAGTGTTGGTGGCTGACAGTCAAGTCCTTCTCCAGGAGTTACCCATGGCTGAAGAGAGTGGTCTTTGAAAAATTATGCCCACATTCAACGGCCTGATCCTCTCCAACCCAAATTGGGACAACTCTGAAGGGCTATCTCAGCTCCCCACGGGGCTGGTGGAGGCTTCTGTCGAGACTGACTCCCTCCCTCTGCTCAATCCTGCTTCCTTCTCTTCCTTGCAGATGTTGATCCTGAGGGCACTCCCCAGGAAAATTCCTGACCTGCAAATCTCCATCTCCCAGTCTAAGTCCATAGAACTAACCTACTATTTCTACCATGTGTGGAGAGAAAAAAGTGGGGGAAGGGAGTAAAAATTAAAGAACTGCACACTGACATACCTGTAAGTTGTGCAGATACACCTAGAAAGACATGCAAGAATCTGAAATATTGGTTAATTTTGAGAACCTGGTTGTTGGGGGTCAAGAGAAGAAGAAAAAATGCTCATGGTTTTCTCTTTTTGTGTTTTTGAAATTTATATCATGAACATATGTTATCTATTAAAAATAAATAAAAAATAATAATGCCTTTAAAAAGTGAAGGTGGAAGATGTTCAAGAAAGCTGAATGGGTCTCTTCCAGCCCTTAGATATCACCAGCATTCAGCATGAAGTCTCTGCCAGGCTGATATCCTAAAATCACAATACTGAAACCAGAGTTCATGGTTACCGCATGGCCTGCCGACATTACAGGGAGAATGCTACTTCTTGTCCATTTCAAAACTCACAGGGACATTCTAGATCCAAGCTAAGCTGGGAATGGGAAATGATTCCTACAGAGCATCCACTCCTGGGTGTTCCATGGGATTATTCCCAAAGCCCAGGCACCATGAAAGAACCTCAGGCTTTCAGTGTTAACCCACATTCCATTAGAAGGACTGGAAAGTGTAAGGTAGATTTGTCCTCTAGTCATGAGAAGTTTGATGATGATGGAGATGACCCTTCTATCAGGTCCATTCCTGGGAAGCTGTGCTTTTGTAGATGCTCCCTCCAAATGAGAATTTCTGCCTCCTCAACTCGCCAAGATCTTACTTTAAGAAATGTATTCCTTATGCCATTTGCAAATATAGAATTGAAACATGCCAAGAGAGATCAGGGTGATTTCTCAAGAATTGCTAAGTCAGCAAGAATGCCAGTTAGCAAAAGAAGAGATTGGGATTGGAACTTTCCAGCTCTCACATGCCCTGGGGTTCTAGTAAACATATCATGCAACAATTTTGGTCCTTGCCACACCATAAAATGCATTTATAAGATCTGACTCATTTTCACATATCAGAGGTCTCCTCATTCCCAGCACTTTCTGCCCCCCTGCCCTCCTCCCACCCCATTCCATGGCCAATATGGATTAAACCAATGGTATTTTATTTATTTTCATTCTGTTATGTATGTTATCTGGAGGCATGGTCAGGTCAATGGAGGGTTGAGATTGATGCTGCAAATGGAAGCAGTGTTAACAGTGGAGAGTTATCCTTTTCCACCCTTCAGAGGCTTCCCCAGTAGGATTCTGAGCTTAGAAACAGCCACAGCCAACCAGTGACATGAATCCCTTCTACCCTCTTCATTCAGCCATAAAATAAGTTCTCATAAGCAGGCTTGATAAATTCTGATTAGTAATAATCAGAATAACAACAAAGATATGGTATGCCTCCCAGTGAGACCGCGGATAGAATTACATTTTAAAAACTATAAAACACTGTGCCAGTGTATGGTATTGTTTTCTCATTCCCTCCTCCAGATTGAATTATTACCTGCTGTTCATTTTTAGAAAGAATATTTGCCTGGCCATTTGGGGGACTTAAATTACATTTTCAGTTGATTGTACCTCTTATCTCTCAAGGATTGATAGCTCAAAGACCCACCCAGCAGCCTTTTTTTCTCTTATTCTTCTCCCCCGTAAAGAAATGTGATTGGCATACATCCTGAAAGAATGCCTTGCACATAGAGAAAGTATTGTGGTGGTTAGCTAATTATCTCTACATCCTTCAAGGAAAGGCACATATGTATGCAAGCATATGAACATACATGTGCTCACACATAGGTATGCACACACATATATATTTATCACACATATACATGCAAATTTAAACATATGCGCACACACTCATACCTATATTACCTCATTATCGGCCAAATTGAGAAGTACTAAGAAATTGCCTTGACTAAGAATGACACTAGAAATGACGGAGTAAGAGGAATTAGATTTACCCTGCTACTCTAAGCAACAACAACAAAAAGTCATACAAAATATATAAAACCACAGTTTTCAGACATCAGACTACAGGCCTCAGAGAAGTGGTCCCCGAGAGAAGGGAAACAAGGTGAGCCCTATATGTTACCCCAGATTACTGCCTGCCTACAGTTTCCAGGCCATAGCAGAGAGGAATCCAAGCAGAGCCCAGAAACCTCCCTAAGTTAAGAATTTTTGGAGACAAAGGCAGCTAGGATTTATGGGGCAGAGTACCAGAGAGGAGAGAATTGCACAGAGACAGCTCCAGATATTTGTAGAATCTCAAGTCTTTAGCTGAGCATTAATCATCACATGCATGGGAAGAAACCACCTGAGTCCAGGAAAAATCTACCAGAAAGGAATATATAAAACAATCATCAATTACCATATAAAGCCAGGAATAGTTTATGTTCCTATGCCAGAGTGGAAAAACTTCATTATAAAGATCCTTGGGGGCATCAGGTAGCACATTCAGAGGGCATTGCCTCATTAATGGAAAAAATTAATCCTAGACTAGAAGCTGCTCTGGCCTTGAATAACAAAGCTTTAAAAGTAAGCTGCAAAAGGATTAAATTGTTTCCAAGTAGCTTAAATGAATCTCAGAATAAAGCTTAGGAATATTTAAAAGAATACAAAAATATCCAGCATACAACACAGTAAAACCAACAATGTCTGACATGCAATTAAAAATTACCATATTGCAAAGAAGCAAGATAATACTACACATATCAGGAGAGAAATCAATCGAAAGAAACACACAGAAATAATACACATGATAGAATGAATAAACAAGAACATTTAAAAGGTTATGACCTTTACATTCTCTGTGTTCCAGAAGATAGAGGAAAGTAAAATGTTAAGGAGAGGCATGTAAGATAAAAAGACCCAACTAAACTTGTAGATGTAAAAAATACAATGTCTGAAATGACAAATACATTGGATGGAGTTAACAGAAAATTAGACACTGCTGAAGAAAAGAAAACAATGAACTTGAAGACAGCAATAGAAACTATTTAAAATGAAACACAGAAAGGAAAAAGACTGAAAAAAACTATAGAGAATACCAGTGGGCTGTAAACTCTAAATGGCCTACTATACATATAATTGGAGTTTCAGAAGTAAAGGGAGAGGATGGACAAAAAATTGCTTAAAGAAATAATGACAAGAAATGGTTTGGCTGTGTCCCCACCCAAGTCGCATCATGAAATGTAGTTCCCATAATCTCCACATGTCATGGGAGGGACCTGGAGGGAGGTAATTGAATCATAGGGGTGGGTTTTTCCCATGCTGTTCTTGTGACCATGAATAAGTCTCATGAGATCTGATGATCTGATAAAGGGCAGCTCCCCTGTACATGCTCTCTTGCCTGCTGTCATGTAAGACATGCCTTTGCTCTTTCTTTGCCTTCTGCCATGATTGTGAGGCCTCCCCAGCCATGTGGAGTCCATTAAACCACTTTTTCTTTATCAATTACCCAGACTCAGGTATTTTTTCAAAGCAGTATGAAAACAGACAATATATGACTGAAAATCATCTAAATTTTATCACAAATACATCCATAAATGTATTGTAATCCTAATCAAAATGTCAACAGAATTTTAGCAGGTGGAAATTAGCAAGTCAAATTTGTATGAAAATGCAAAGGATCTGTGCTAGCCAATACAACATTGAAAAAGAACAATATCAGAGAACGTATACCATCTGCTTTCAAGATGTAGTGTAAGGTAACAGTCACTGGAGAAGGGCTTCAAGATGGCTGACTAGAGGCATCTCACAAAGAACCAAAATAGTTAGTAGATAATCACACTTCAAATGCACCATCTAAGAAAGTACACCTGAATTCAATAGAGTAGTGACAAGAAATACCTAAAGCAAGAAGGAAAAGTAAGTGAGTCATCCTGCTTGGCTGGGATTGACTGGGAGCTTGGAGAGGCTTGCCAGTGCAAGAAAAGGGTAAGTGAGTGGCTCCCAGAGGTCCACATTCTCACTGTAGATGCCTGCATCCTAGCCATGGGAAGGCTCCAAGACTTTCATAGGCCCCTAGACTAACCTACAGGACGTGCCTGGAGACCATGTGAAGGCATTGGTCCAGAGAGAAAGCTCACTCTAGATCCCAAACACACCCCCAAGACCTAAGCAGCTACAGCAAGGCACTATATTGACAGCCCAGCTCCAGCAGAGTGCATCTTGCCTGGGGGCCCAAGAGCCTCTGCAGCTCCACATCTCTTGAACCCCATTGACTTTCCCAGCCCACAGCCACTACCTTGGCCAGGTGCCTGGCCTGAAGCCCTGGGCCAGGGCTGAAGCACAAGTCTTTGGCAAAGACCCCACTGGCCCCAGCAGCAAAGTCACTGTGCATCTTCATGTGCCCTGAGGAAAAACTCCCCTTCCTTCAGCAGATATCAACACATGCTAACACAGCCAGGTCTAAAGAGTAAGCAATGTGCATGCTCATCAGCCACCTGCATTTGGTTTCTGCCACGAAAGTAACCTTGCCCTACCCAGTAGCAGGGCTGAAGTTCAGCTGCTACCACCAGCACCCAAGCATTTCACATTGGGCCTAGGGATCACCCTACCACCTGGGAGCCTGAGAACAGATCCACCTGGCCCAGCTCTGCCCGACAGTGCCCAGGCATGCTGTCCATGGGCCTGAGGACTGCCCAGCACAGTCCCCCTCTGTTGTAAGCCTCCTACTGGGGGCCTGCAGTCAGGCCCACCCAACCTGCCACTACCACCATAGTAGGCATCCATTCACATGTACCACCTGTAAGTCTGGGGACTGACTTGCCCAGCTCATCACAGCTACCACTAACACCAAAATGGACCACTTGGGACCCAGAGGTTAGTCTCACTGCTACTGCCATTGCCTATGCCACAACTGCTACCCAGGTGGCACATGTGGGTGGGTGGCTACTATGGTGGTAGTGGCAGGTTGGGTGGGCCTGACCGCAGATCCCCAGTAGGAGGCTTAACAGCAGAGGTGGACTGGGCTGGGCAGTCTTCAGGCCCATGGACAGCATGCCTGGGCACTGTCGGGCAGAGCTGGGCCAGGTGGATCTGTTCTCAGGCTCCCAGGTGGTAGGGTGATCCCCAGGCCCAATGTGGAATGCTTGGGTGCTGGTGGTAGCAGCTGAACTTCAGCCCTGCTACTGGGGAGGGCAAGGTTACTTCATGGCAGAAACCAAATGCAGGTGGCTGAGGAGCATGCACTTTGCTTACTCTTTAGACCTAACTGCCTTACTCTTTGCATACTCTTTAGACCTACCTGTGCAGTAGCAGTGGGACTAACCTCTGGGTCTACCTGCTCACCTACCCAGCCCACTGCTGCTACTACTGGTACCCAAGCAAACTCACCTGGATTTATGAACACCAGTGCCAGTGTACACTGTCCTGGAGCCCAAGGACAGACATGTTCAGCCCCTGACTGTAACCACTAGAGCCCAGGAATGAGCCCACCTAATGTCCTTATCCCCAGCAAAACTTTACCACAGCCTCCACTAACAACCACATCCTAAGCTACTAAAGAAATTACAGACACCTCTACTGCTGTTTACAGCTGAAAAAAGTCACACCAAAGACTATGCTACTACATATACCCAGAATCAAAGCCAAAGTACCCTACCAACCAATCAGCATTATGGATACTGCTTCAGGAAAAATTACCCCCTGCCCCCAAAAAGCAAATTGGAAAAACTGAAAAAGTGACTGTGACAGCAGGTGTGCAGATATCAATGTAAGTACACAGGAAATGTGAAAAAAAAAGGAAATATTATACCTCCAAAGGAACACAGTAACTCTTCAGCACAGATCTCAATCAAAAAGAAAGTTATGAAATCCCATATAAGTAGTTCAAAATAATGATATTAAAGAAGCTCAGTGAGATATAAGAGAATACAGAAAAACAATACAAAAAAAAAAAAAAAAACTCAGGATGTGAATGAGAATTTTACCAAAGAGGTAGATATTATTAAAAAGAACCAAACACAAATTCTGGAACTTATGAAATCATTAAACAAAATGCAAAATACATTGGAAAGTTTCAAGAATAGACTAATCAGAATAAAAGAATTTCAGAACTTGAAGACAGATCGCTTGAAATAACCCAGTCAGGCAAAACTGAATTAAAAAAGTAAAAAAGAATGAGCAAAGCTTATGTGACATATGTGACACCATAAAGTGAACAAATATTTGAAATTTTGATGTCCCAAAGGTGAAGAAAAAAAAAGAGATAGAAAACCTATTCTACAAAATAATAGATGAAAACTTCCCAAGTCTAGCAATAAATTTAGACACCTGAATACAGGAGGCTCAGTGACCCCTAAATAGATACAATGCAAAAAGCTCTTCTCCATGACACATTATAGTCAAACTATCTAAAGTTGCTAAAGAGAAATTCTAAAAACGCAAGAGAAAACGGCCTAGTCATCAATAAAGGAGCTTTCATCAAACTAACAGCAGGCTTCTCAGCAGAAATGTTATAGGCCAGGAAATAATGGGATGATATAGTCAAAGTGCTGAAAGAAAAGCACTGCCACACAACAATACTGTAGCAGTACAATTATCCTTCACAAATGAAGGACAAATAAAATCTTTCCCAGATAAGCAAATGCTGAGGGAATTCACCACCACTAGTCCAGCCTTACAAGAAATGCTCAAGACAGTCCTAAACCTGGAAGCAAAGAATGACATTTGCCCTCATGAAAATACAGCATTCACTGGTAAAGCAAACACACAAATGAGAAAAAGAAAAGACTCAATGGTACCACCCAGAAAATCAGCAAACCACAAAGACAATCAATAAGAGAAAAACAAAAGGAACAAAAATACACAAAACAACCAGACAGCAATTAACAATATGATAGGAACAAAACCTCACATATCAACAATAACCTTTAGTGTAAATGGATTAAATTCTCCACTTAAAAAAATATACACTGGCTGAATGCATTCAAAATGATCCAAGTGAATGCTGCCTACAAAAAAAAATGCACTTTGCCTGAACAGACACATATAAACCAAAAGTAATGGGATAGAAACAGATATTTCATGCAAACAGAAACCAAAAGTGAGCAGGAGTAGCTTTACTTATGTCTGATAAAACAGATTTAAGTCAAAAGAGTAAAAAAAATATATATATTTTATGATAAAGGAACCAATCCAGAAAGAGAATATGACAATCCTAAATATTTATGCACCTGACACTAGAGCATTCATATTCATAAAGAAAATATTACCTCATCTAAAGAAAGAGATAGACTCAAAAACAGTAATAGTGGGGGAGTTCAGCACTCTATTGTTAGCATTAGATAGATGAGCTAGACAGAAAGTCAACAAAGAAACATTGAATCAAAACTTCACATTAGACCAAATTGATATAACAGATATTTACAGAACATTTCATCCACCAGCTACAGAGTACACATTCTTCTCATCAGCATATGGAACATTCTCAATGATGGACCATGTGTTAAGACACAAAACAAATCTCAACAAATTTTTAAAAATCAAAATTATATCAAGTTTTCTCACACCATAATAAAATAAACCTAGAAATCAATAATAAGAGGAACTTTGGAAACTGTACAAATACATGGAAATTAAACAATATGCTCCTGAATAACCACTGGATCAAGGAGGAATAAAGAAGGAAGTCAAATAATTTCTTGAAACAAATGACAATTGAAACACAACATATCAAAACTAGTGGGATACTGCAAAAGCAGTGTTAAGAGGAAAGCTTATAGCAATGAACATGTACATCAGAAAAGAAAAAAAATTCCAAATAAACAGTCCAATGATGCACCTCAAGAAACTAAAAAAGTAAAAACAAGCCAAACCTAAAATTAGTAGAAGAAAATATATAGTAAAAATCAGAACAGAACTAAATGAAATAGAGACCAAAACAGGGGTCCATGAAAAGTTGGCTTTTTGAAAAGATAAAATTGATAAACCCATAGTTAGAGAGACCAGCAAAAAAAAAAATAGAGAAGATTCAAATAAATAAAATCAGAAAATAAAAAGGAGACATTACAATTAAACCACAGAAATACAAAAGATCATCAGACACTATTAAAGTAACTATACACTGACAAACTAGAAAACCTAGAGGAAACAGACAATGTCCAGACACATACGATATACTAAGATTGGGTCAAGAAGAAATATTAATAGAAAACCTGAACAGACCAATAACAAGAGATACCCTCTTTGCAGATGATATAATCCTGTATCTAGAAATACCTAAAGAGTCCACCAAAAAACTCTTAGATGTAATAAATTCAGTAACGTTGCAGGATATAAAATCAACATACAAAAATCAGTAGCATCTTTATTCACCAAAAATAAACCAAGAAATAAATCAATAAGGCAAGTCAATATATAGCTACAAAAAATAAAATAAAATGCCTAGGAATAAATTTAACCAGGGAATTGAAAGATCGCTACAAGGAAAACTACAAAACACTGATTTAAACAAATTGAAGAGGACACAAACAAATGGAAATATAATCCATGCTCATGGATCAGAAGTATTGATATCATTAAAATGACCATATTGCACAAAGCAATCTACAGATTTAATGCAATCCCTATCAAAATACAAATGTCACTTTTGGCAGAATTATAAAACGTAGTCCTAAAATTCATATGAAACAAACAAACAAAAAAAGAACTCAAATAGCCAAAAGCAGTCTTGAGCAAAAGAAACAAACCTGGAGGCATCATATCACTTGACTTTAAAATATATTACAAGGTTATAGTAACCAAAATAGCATGGTATTGGTAAAAAAACAGACATGTAGACCAATGGGACAGATTAAGTCCACATATTTACAACAACTGATTTTCTGCAAAGGTGCCAAGAACATCCACTGGTGAAAGGACATCCTCTTCAGTAAATGGTGCTGAGAAGATTGGATATCCATATGCAGGGCAAAGGTTTTATGGCTAAGACCTCAAAAGCACAGGTAACAAAAACAAAAATAGACAAATGGGACTATAATAAAGTAAAAAGCTTCTGCACAGCAAACAAGTAACAGAGTAAAGAGACAACTTGTCAAAATGGGAGAAAATATTTTTAAACTAATCGTCTAACAAGGGACTAATGTCTAGCATATACAAGGAGCTCAACCCAGCAAGAAACAAATAATTCCATTAAAAAGTGGCAAAGGACATAAATAAATATTTCTCAAAAGAAGACATACAATGGACAACAGGTATATGAATAAATGTTTAACATCACTAATCATCAGGGAAATGCAAATCAAAGCCACAGTGAGGTATCATCTTACCCCAGTTAGAATAGCTATTATTAAAAAGACAAAAAGTGACAGATGCTGGTGGGGATGCAGAGAAAAGCAACTCTTAAACCCTGCTGGTGGAATGTAAATTGGTACAACCACTATGGAAAACAAATATATTTCTTAAAAAAAACCCACTGAAATGGAATGACCATATCATCCAGCAATCCCATTACTTGCTATTTATCTAAAAGAAAAGAAAACAGTATATAAAAGGGATACCTGCACATGCATGTTTATTGCAGCACTATTCACAATAGCCAAGATATGGAATCAACCTAACTGTCCATCAACAGACAAATGGATAAAGAAAATGTGGTATATATACATAATGAAATACTATTCATCCATAAAAAAGAATAAAATTGTGTCATTCACAGCAACATGGTTAGAACTGGAGGTCATTATGTTAAGTGAAGTAAACGAGGCACAGAAAGACAGTCATTACATGTTCTTACTTATATGTGAGAGCTAAAATAGTTGATTTCATGGAGGTAGAAAATAGAGTGATAGATACCAGAGTCTGGGAAGGGTGGATAGGCGGTGATAAAGAGAGACTGGTTAATGGGTACAGACATACAGTTAGATAGAAGAAGTAAAATCTAATGTTCAATAGCAGAGTAGGGTAACTACAGTTAATAAAATATTATATATTTAAAAAAAGCTAGAAGAGAGGACTAGAAATATTCCCAAAACATAGAAATGATAAATACTTGAGGTGATGGACACTCCAAATACCCTGACTTGATTATTATATAATCTGTGCATGTAACAAAATATCACAGGTACCCCATAAGTATATACAAATATTATAAATCAATTAAAATATTTTTAAAATTAAAAATAAACCTACAGTAAGCAAGACAGTGTGGATCACACAAAGATAGATGTATTAACAAATGAAACATAAAAGAAAGTCTAGCTATACACAAACAGACATATAGTTGATGGATTTTTGACCAAGGTACCAAGGCAATTCAATGGAGAAAGGATAGCCTTAGAACAATCTCTATAAGAACAATCAGATACCATCAGTTAAAAAAGAGAGAGAAAAAAAAAAGCCTTGACCCTTACCACATCTTACCTCACACCATACATAAAAAATAACTTGAAACAGATAATAGGCCCAAATTTAAGAAGAGCCAAAACCATGGAACTTGTAGAAGAAAACCTTAGTGAAAAATCTAAATGACTTTGGAATTCGCAAGGATTTCTTAAATATAATACAAAAAACACAAACCATTAAAAATACACAATAAATTGGGCTTCATTGAAATTTAAATATTTGCTCATTAAAAGACATCCATGGAAATATAAAGGCATGCCACAGACTCAGAAAATAGTTGCAAAACATCTGACAAAAAACTTGTACCAAAAATATGTAAAGAACTCTTGCAACTCAGCAATAAGAAGACAAACACTCTGGTTTAAAAAATAAGAAAGTATTTGAACAGATGTATCAAAGAAGATATCCAAATGTCAAGTGAATGAACATATATTCAATAATATTAGTTGTCAGAGAAATACAAGTGAAAATTACAATGAGAAACCACTACACTTTCACAAGAATGGCTAAAATTAAAGTGCCCATATCAAGTGTTATCAGTGCAGGAACTGACACTCTCAGAGACATTTCTGGTGAGAATACAAGAAGGCATAGTCACTTTGGACAATAGTTTAGCAGTTATTTGGAAAGTTAACCATACATCTACCATGCAACTTAGCCATTCTACTCCTAGGCATTTACCCAAAGAGAAATTAAAATACATTTTCACACAAAGATTTATGCATAAACGTGCATAACAGCTTTATTTGTAATAGCCCTAAATTGGAAAAATCCAAATGCCCATAAACAGATGAATTAAAAAACACATTGTGATATATCCATACAATGGAATACCACTCAAAAGGGAATAACTATTGATATGTGCAACAGCATGGATGGCTATTAATATCAAAATAATTATGCTGAAAGAAGCCAGACAAACAGATATATACTGAATGATTCCATTTATTAAAAATTCTAGAAAATGCAAATTAATCTATATTGACAGAAACCAAATCACTGTGTGCCTGGGGGTGAAGCATGGGGTAAAGAGGGAGGGAGCAAGGGATTTACAAGGCCCTGAGCAATCTGTTGGTAGTGATGGATACATTTGTTATCTCAATTGTAGTTGTGGTTTCACTGGCATATACATTTGTCTAAGCTCATCAAATTGCACACTTTCAATATGTACAACTTCTTGTATATCAATTCCATCCCAATAAAACTGTAAATAATAACTTTTGTAGAAACTATGAAAAAAACAGGGGATGTTACGTGTTCATTTTCAGAACACCTGGCCAGGATCTGGCTGCCCAACCAACTTCCCTGTGAACCTCCACTCCAACTTGGCCATGGCTGGTCTTACTGATTAGCAGCTAGAGCCGTGACCTTGACTGTTGAAGACTTGACACCTGAGATGAGACCATGGGTTTGAGCGGTGGTCACAGTCTCACACTCTGGTGGGGACACTCTCTTCCTGCCATTTAACCTGCTTGGTGATGGACTAATGGTAAGAAATGAATAAAAGGAAAGGCTCATGGGGTGTCTCAGGCACCGATGACAGCTGCACAAAAACCTGCTGTGGTTATGAGATGTTCAACATGATCAGCTCCTCGCTGGCTCATTTCAGGCCCAAAACCCACATTACCTCCTTTTATAACCTTTAATATCCCTCGGAAACCCTCTCCCTTTACATTCTCCATCTCTTCCCTGGAACATCTCCAGAGGGGTCTGTGATTGGGTTACATACAAGTTTCTGAGGCTGCAACTTCCTTTCAGTCATAAATCATCTCTTACACACTCACTTTTTCCTTCTCATTGTTCTTCTGTATTAATAGCCCCAAATCCTGGGAGCATTTGAGAACTGTTCCAATTTTGGTTTGAAAATCAATTTGGAAGCTAATGGTTGGCTTTGCTCAGACCTCCAATCCCTCTGGGAAGGCCAGTTCCTACAAATTGGCCAGACCAGGGATGGGGGGCTTCTCTTGAAATGCTGGATACTTTGGTCTCAGTGTTTTTCTTCTATTGTCTCTAAAACTAAAAAGTTAATTCTGGGAGGCGGGGAGTAGGGGGAACTTAATGCCTTCTGTTGTAGGAGTTGATGGAAAATTTTTAAAATAGTTCATTTCATGGTAGGTCAAATTCTATTACGAAAGAAGAATAAAAATGAAATGGCCTTGTGTTTGTTAAAAGGCTCTGATTCTCTTCTCAATTTTTTGGAAACATCTTTCTGCTAAATAAGTTCTGCTTCCTCCATAGGCTGCTAAGCTCCCAAGGGGAAAGTGAGAAAGTGTCAGTTTCATCAAATGCTAATGTCGCAGGGCTCCCCACCAGATGGGAGCAGCCACCCTCTACTGGTTAACAGGCCTGCCCCTAACATCAGCCAGCTGGGATATGCATTCAGGAATAAACGAAACAGACTCTTGGTTGGGTTTCTTTGGAAAGACAAAAGAGGAATCTCTCACATACAGCACATTGACTTAACTGGTCTGTACCCCAAACCAGAGCAAGAAATGGAACTGATGATGTGCAAACCTAAAGGCCGATACCAGGCCAGAAAAGATTCAGCCAAGGGCACCATGGCCAGCCTTCTAGAGAGCCTCCTGTGTAAAGAAAAAAGGCTAGCACAGTGTCCATCAGCTCATCAGTGACAAGCTTCCCAGCTCCAGGTCTGGACTTGCCTGGGCACACCTGTGAATTGCAAGCTTGAGCCCAAGCTTAAAAGGCATTCCTTTCCTTTTTTTCTAGCTCCTTCAGCCCTTATTCCACTCTCTGATGTTAGAGTTGGGTTTTTCATCTTTCCCCATACAGATGGCTAGGAGCTAGCTCCTGGGCACCCACTTCATGTGCCCCAACACTGACCCCCAAGCCATTTATCTGTGCCATGACTGCAGGCTCCAACCTCTCACCAAGAGAGAGGCTCAGGTATACTAGGGATGAATCATTTATTTAGGTGTGGTTTTATGAACCTCCCTTTCTGAGATGTCATCAACATTTCAAGAGGCTGATAAAGTCTCCTGCATCTGGGGAGGGAGGCTATTAATCTATTCATTAGTATGAGACAATGTCTCTTTTGAATCTGATATGTCTAATTGTGGAAGAGAACAAAGACTGACAATTACAGACAGAGACAGGCAAAGAGCATCTGCTTCCATGACGTCAGTACTTCTTCCAGGAGACTCGCAAAACCTTAAATGCTTCCTCCTGGCTTTACCTACCAAATGAGACCCATTTCAGGGCAAAGCGATGATAACAAGAGGCTAAAATTTACTGCACACCATGCGAAGCACTGAACATGCACTATCTGATTTAATTCTCACCATACTAAGAGCAATTGAGTTAACTATCTTCATACTACAGCTGAGGGAAATGAGGCTCAAAATGATTAAGTGATTTGCCTAGAGTGATATAACCAGTGAGCAGCAGAACCAGGACTCTACCTGAGTCTGCTGGTTTCAAAGCCCATGCTCCAACCTTCCACTGTGTCCATCCCTGGAAAAGACTGCCGCAGGGAGTTCTAGAACCAGATCTGGGAGGCCTCCAGCCAGCAGCTCTATTCAAAAACTGAAAAGAGATTGCACAATGGATCACTTCCCCATGTTCCTTAGAAAGCCCCCTAGCTCTGTGCTAGGTGACAGGCACTACCTGCTAGCCAGTCAATAAACCAGAAAGGCTGGCCTACTTGATAGTTCCTTTTCACACCTGAGACTCAGAAAAGCTAAGGGACTCTCCAAAGTCACAGAGCTTTGTAAGTGGCAAAGCTAAGACAAATTCAGGTCTACCACCCTGAAATCTGGGGTGACTGGAAAAACTCACCTACAAAGGCATCTACAACAGTCTACTAAGAAACTTTCAGTTAATCGATCTCTAAATTGCAGGGACATCATTCCAGTCATCAAGGGAAGGTCCACAAAGTACCTATGCCTATTTATGGGCAGAAAGTTGCTCTCTGTTAGGCTTGAACGCACCGCCGTGGAGCCCAGAGACCTCTAATTCTGGAAAGAAGTTAATGATTGGGGCTCCAAGCTCAAGCACAGTTTGCTGCCTCCCAGCATTGGAGGGGAGCGGAGACTTGCATTGCCATCTCATCCCTCAGCCTTGGGGTACCATGGTCCAGGGACCACAGACTCTGAGACATACCTTGAGCAGTGCACTCACCTCTGTGCATTGAGAACTCAGAGTCTTCCTACTGGATGGCTTTTTGCTAGCTGTGGGGCATGTTCTTGAACAGCACACAGGCACGTCAGAGTTCCTAAGAGTTAAGGCTCTTAGAAGTGGCCGTCAGGTAATGACAGATGGTGGGCATGGTGATAAAATCCCCAGCTTCTTCACCACTCAGTTAGGATAACTCTGAACTGTGGTCTATGTTGTCACACTGAGCTCCCCAGTGCAAGTGACATCCAGTTGCCCACAGAGGTAGTTTGCTTGATTATGTATTCCTGCTTGGGTTCCCTTCTCTTTCACATCCCTCCCCTAGACTGGTGCTTCCCAGCATCACCTCCCAATAAGCTACTTGCACTCAAATCCTTGTCTCAGAATCTGCTGGTGGGAGAACCCAAGAAGGCAGCCCCTATCTGGAAGTGTCTTCTCCCACCTCCAGCCCCCAGGGCATCTCCTGTAAGCCTCTCTTCTAAGGATGCATGACAGAGGCTGAATGCTCAGGCTGAGGAGAAGACAGATCCGGAATCAGATCTCAGATAGGTTCCTTGAAGGCTGTGTTATCCTAAGCACGTATCCTAGGCCACGTGCCTAGGATAACTGGCCTCTCACGGCCTGTTGCTTCAAAGGTAAAACATGACAAGTACATTGACATCACAGAACAGGTGTGGTATGTGTATATGACAAAAATTTATCACTGTGCCTAGCACATCCTGAGTGCTCACTGAAGGATGGCTGTCATTATTACTATTATTGACATTCTCTTTTATTTAAATAACCCAAGCACTTGTCTTCCCTCCCTCACTGAGCTATGACATCTTTGAAGTCACACACCATGGATATTTCATCTTTGCCTTTCCCAGAGAGCCCCTCCCAGAGCTGATGCTCATTGTATACCTACTGTGTTAAAATTGCTTAGTTTAATTTTTGCATTATCTATTCCTGGATGAAAGCAAGGAAGACAAGCTAATTATCCTACGTTGCAGGCTTAGGGAACAGAACTCTTAAAGAACTTTTTGCCTTCAATTCTTCATCCCCTGTTTGCTGCTCTGTGCAAGTCTATAGGTCAGAGGTGGCAGCCGTGATTGATGTTCTAGGTTATGATGTCACTTTTCATACATTTGTGTGTCTCACACTAAACAGTGAGTCCTTCAAGGACAATGTCAGTGCTTTATATATGTCCATATTCCACTATGCCAGGCCCATGTAGGGGCTCAATAAATGCCTTCTAATTGACTGAAATTATTTGATATGAGTATATCAAATAGCACCAAGTAGCTGCTAATAAACTCAAGTCACTGACAACTGGATGTAACCAGAGCATGACTAGACTGATGCTTGCAAGAAGACATTTCAGAAATTAGAAGGTGGCAGGTTGTCACTACTTTTTTAACTTCACCCTTCTAGATATATTTCATGGATGTAAGGTTACATTTAACTTTCCTGCATGTAACATAGCTCATATTCATTTTCAAACCATAAGTCTTAAACTTCTCAGCTTATAGGATCCTGAGTTTTGATCATTTGGTCATTATGATGAAATCTCTGGCCTCTTGTAGTGCCAATATTTATTAGTTGAGATTTTAAACACGAGATTAGGAATTAACCCAACTGCCATTCAAAATTGCTTATTAAGTATTATGACATCTTGGAGTGTGAATGAAGCCCTTTCTTGGCCCTGGACAGCTCTTCCACTGGATTCTTGCACTGGCTGCTACAACTTTCAGAGAGTCCAGGAATATGTCTTCACACTCTAGAAATTTCTAAATAGATTATATACTCAGGAAAGAGCAGTCACAAAGCCCGTGCACTTAGCTCCACAGGTGAGACTAAGGCGTTGTGCCTGGGTCAAAGTAGGAAGTGATGCAATGTTTGCAGAGTAAATGAACTGTCTTTTTTCCTCCTGAATGCCTGTGAAAACATTACTGTTTGAAAAGAAACAATGAAAGTGTTTCACCAACTGGACAGAACTTTCAAATACAGGATTCTTTATGACCTGAACGACCATAAAAAGGTATTTATTTGGCACCAACTGTGTATGCTAGATGCTGTCAACTAAGAAGAGGCCAAAAAAACAGAGAGCAAAGCAGTAAGACAAGATATTTATTGGAGTCTTAGGAACTGCAATTTGAGAGACACAGATTCAGCTCAAAGCCAAATTATATTCCAAAGAGAGGGAAGGGAGTAGGAGTTTTTAAGAGAAAATCACAAGAAAGCTAAGGGTGGTTACATGAGTTGTTTTGAAAGAATTATTCTCGGTGGAGGCACCTGGCTTAGCAATGAGTCCATAGCTCATTGGTTGTTACTGTTCAGGAGTTGCAGCAACTCAGTTGCTGTTTGAATTCAGCTGTTCTCCAGGATGTTGTGGTCACTGTAGTTTGGCCACTTCAAAGGTTCAAAGCAAGTTCCTGTTCTGTTTGGCCAGTTTGCAGGACATGCAGGCAGTCCTTCTTAGAATGGCATTCTAACTCTATTTTAGAGCTCTGAACCAGACTGATGCCATTTTGTATATCCCATTTCACCATGCCAAGCAGTGCTTTTAGAATACATAGCTGAAGATGCATAGGTACAGGTGCATGGAGACCAGGGCAGCACAGACTCAGAAATGGAAAAGTATGGGCAGATTCCAGAACATGGAACAGTAGATTGGCTAGAGCCCAGGGAGCAAGTGAATAAAGCTGAAATATGGAAAAAAACAAATGCCATTCCATGTACTCCTTTTAAAAAGTCAGAGAAGATGCACACCCATTAGAAACATTCCCTTCCCAAATGATTATACTTTTTCAAAATCTGCTCATAGGGCTAATACTCTGTATTCTGGGAAATCTGTTCATGGTAAACCTTATTTCAGTAATTTTGGATGAGTAGGGCATTATTCCTATCGAATATCCTTCCTCCTTTCCCCAAAGTCACCACCCTACGCCCTTGGTCCTCCAAAATGAGCAAGGTATGGGGAGGAAAATAGCTTTCCTTTTCTAAATAAGCAGCAACTATGATCCTCAAATTCCTTACAACTCTCAATTGGGTTCCTAAATTACAAGATTTCCTTCCCCCAAACGAACTCTCTCTCTCTATCTCTCTCTCTCTCTCTCTCTCTCATGCCTGAACCATAGGCTTCTATTAGAAATCAAAGCTTTTCCCAAATCTTCCTAGAGCCTTCATGCCCCAAAGTGAGGGTCCTAATTTTCAGCTATGGCTATAAGTTGGTGCCTGCTTCTAGAAGTTCCCCCAAGACTACAGGAAAACATCTGAAGAGCAGAAGGATGTAGGCTAGTAGTGATTAGAATTGGGTTTCAATCCTTACTCTAGCCTGCAGAGTTCTTCCTGAACATAAGCACTTTATGTGAAAAATATCTGAAGACAGCAGATCCCTGGGGTATTTTACCGAAAAACCACATCACTATTTCCTGGTCTAAAATGTACAGATTATTAAAAAATAGCCCTCTAATAAATGGAGAAGTTTTCCTCTAGTGGTTCAGCGCATTTAAATACACAGTCTCACCAGATCCCTGGGGTAGGGGCTCTTTCCCCCACTTTGTGGATGGGACACTGAGACATGAAGTTATGAGAGCTAGCCAGGGTCTCAGTGAATGGTGGCAGAGCTGGTCAGGATCCTGGTGTCCTGGATGGTCCATGGAAGGCCTTTGCATTACAGACAGTTCACCTCTGTCACTAGTTCATGGCACTGGATGACCATTATATGCTCAGGGAGTCAAACCACATGCTGGAGTTTCACCTAACAGTGACAGTGCTCACAGTGGGTTTAAGGCACTGTGTCTAGAAGGAGAGTCCATATTAGAGAGAGAGAGAGAGAGAGAGACAGAGAGAGAGCAAGGAAAAGAGTACCCAAATAAGTATTCTACAGAGCAGACCTACGAAAGGGCCCATGAGAGGGCCAAAGTGTGGGACCTGGAAGGAGAGAGACAGAGCCTACATTTCATCCTATTGGAAGCAGACAGGCCTCATGGAAGCTCAGAAATCTTGGAGGAAGGACTCAAGGATGAATCAGATTTTTTTTTCAGAAGTTTTTTTTTAACACTTTCTTAACAAGAGTGTTTAAGAAAATTTAGTATCAAAAAGACATTTATCAAAGCATACAAAAACATAAATTGGGGAAAGGACACCTTATTTAATAAATGGTACTGGGAAAACTGGCTAGCCACATGGAGAAGAATAAAACTGGATCCCTATCTCTCACTTTATACAAAAATCAACTCAAGATGGATCAGAGGCTTAAATCTAAGACCTGAAACCATAAAAATTCTAGTAGATAATCTAGTAAAAACTATTCTGGGCATTGGCAAAGAATTCACGACTAAGACCCCAAAAGCAAATGCAAAAAAAAAAAAAAAACCCCAAAACTAAATAAATGAAACCTAATAAACTAAAAAGCTTTTGTACAGGAAAAGAAATAATCATCAGAGTAAACAGACAATCCACAGAATGGGAGAAAATATTTGCCAACTATGCATTCAACAAAGGACTGGTATCCAGAATATACAAGGAACTCAAATCAGCAAGAAAAAAAAAATAATCCCATCAAAAAGTGGGCAAATGACAAGAATAGACATTTCTCAAGATAAGATATACAAATAACCAACAAACATAAGAAAAAAATGCTCAATATCACTAATCATCAGGAAAATCCAAATTAAAACTACAGTGAGATACCACCTTACTCTTGCAAGAATGGCCATTAATAAAATGTCAAGAAACAATAGGTGTTGGCATGGATGTGGTGAAAAGGAAACGATTCTACACTGCTAATGGGAATGTAAATTAGTATGACCTCTGTGGAAAGCAGTATGAAGATTTCTTAAAGAATTAAAAGTAGATCTACCATTCAATCCAGCAATCCCACTACTGTGTATCTACCCAAAGGAAAATAAGTCAGTATATCAAAAAGACACTTGCATGTGTGTGTTTCATGCAGCACAATTCACAATTGCAAAAATATGGAACCAACCTAAGCACCCATTGACCAATGAGTGGATTTAAAAAAAACATGGTTTATACACACCATGTAATACTACTTAGCCATTAAATATATATATATATATATATATATATATATATATATATATATATATATCTTTTGCAGCAACTTAAATGGAGCTGGAGGCCATTATGTTAGTGAAATTGGTCAGGAATGGAAAATCAAATACTGTGTGTTTTCATTTATAAGTGGGAACCAAGCTATGGGTATGCAAAGGCAAACAGTGATATAATGGACTATGGAGACTCAGGAGGGGGAGTTTGGGGGTGAGGAATAAAAAACTACATATTGGGTACAATGTATACTACTTGGGTGGAGGGTGCACTAAAATCTGACTTCACCACTATACAATTCATTCATGTAACCAAAAACCACTTGTACCCTAAAAGCTACTGAAATAAAAATAATTCATAATCCTGCTTTCCATTATAACAGAGGGTCCCTTCTAGATCGGTCCTTGCTCACCACCAGGATGCAGACATGTTTGGGCTAGAGAGCTAGGGGTAGGATGCCAGGGTCCATTTGCCCAAGAGATATGGGAACCTGCCGGGACAGAGTCAGGCACGACATGCTGGGTCAGTGACAAAGCCAAGGTGGTCAGAATGATGAGTCTGTCACCGTATCTGTCTCTCGGATTTGAGGCCCAGCCCAGCCTTCCATGGGTTTCTGTGTAAGTGGCAAAGAGCAGTTTTACTAAAATCATATGTCCATGGTTCTGCAGAGAACTAAAGAAGCTGAATTTTATTCAGTGGGCAATGGGATGTCATGGAAAAATTCCTAGCAAGGAAAAGGGAGGACCCAAGGGCTAAATCTTGACTGCAGAGTACACAAAGAGACTGGCACCATGAGGGCTCCCACAGATGCAGCTGCCACATCAAGACCCCAAGGACCCATGTGCCTAATGGAGGACATCAGTGTCTGGCAGGTGGCTCATGTATGGGCATCACCCAGCCTGACAGGTGTCTGAGGCCAGGGCAGATTCCATGGGAGGGGCACTTGTCTGTCATGAGATTTTTTTGTGAGGCCACAGGAGATAAAGGGCTCCCAGGAATTTCTGGGGCCAGAATCTTGCAATACCAGGCGGAGGTGAGAGATAACCAAATGCAGTCTGGTCCTGTAAAAAGTAGCCACATTTTAAACCCCACACAAGAGTAGCCCACGGAAACACAGCTTACATAATTATGTTCATTTTTGCATACCCATTCCAGTGCTCATTCACTTGCAGACACAACGATCATGCTGTATACTTTTCTATAATTTGCTTTTCTAATGTATCACTATATTACAAATCAGGGATGAAGAGATATGCAAGAAGGATTTCCATGCAGATGAAACAATATGATATAACTTTAGAGCATGGTTCTTACCAGGGTGTGATTTTTGTCCCCCAGGGGTTGGACCTTTGGTAATGTCTAGAGACGCTTTTAGTTGTTATGACTGGTGGCAGGGTGATACCACTAGGTAGACGGCAGGGATGCTACTAAACATCCTGCAATACACAAAACAGCTCCCTCAACAAAAAAGTATCTGGCTCAACATGCCAATAATGTCGAGGCTGAGAAAGTCTATTCTGAGCGCAGAGATCAGAAAGTATGATTATGGGAGTAATTGTAAACAGCCTGATTTGACTTGAATGTAGGACACATGTGGTGAACTCAGAGAAGGAAAATTAGGAAATTCAGTTGGGGCAAAATCCAAAGAACCTAAATTTTATTCAGTGAGCAATGGTATGTCGTGGAAAAATTCCTAGCAACAGAGAGGGAGGACCCAAGGACCGACTCTTGAGGTCTTTGGCTTGAGTGACTAAGACACAGCACAAAGGATCAGCTTTAGGGAGAAACATATTGGGATGTGACCATTGTGAGTATTCCTGGGCACAAGGCACCAGGTGGAATTGCTCCAAAGACAGGGAGAATGTGAGCTGGAACCCAGGAGAGAGCTCCTGCCTGGGAGCCACTGGGTGGAGATGACACTGAAGCCGCCCTAGTGGGTGCTATTGAAATGTATCCGGAACGTATAGAGGGGGCATTGGAGGACACTGAGACAAGGACCCTTCAAAGGCAGGAGGGAAAGAGTGGTGACAGAACTGAGAAAGGAGCTGGCAACAGCAGTGTCACAGAACCAAGGGTGCATCCCTTGCTCCCAAGGGACCTGAGGACAGGGAGAGGCTGGTAAAAGCTGCAAGATGGCAAAGGGAATGAGGAGGAGGAGAGCCAGGGGAAGCTCACCCCTGCCTTCAACAGGAAGAGCCAGGATTTGAGCTCAGGTCTGCTGGCCCCAGGCCCAGGGCTCTTCCTATTGGCTGTATCACACTATATTAGGACCATGCAGACCCACAGATGGGCCTCTTATTTGGACACAGGGGCTAGCAGGAGTTACACCATCACAGACACAGAATGATGACTAAAGTTACCAGAACAGAGAGTCTGGGGTCACATGGAAGCTTTCTTCTTTCTTCCAACATGAGCTGTAGGTCCTCTGGGGACTGCGGTGACTGCTTCTGCAGCAAAGTCTTTAAGTTAAACAAATAAATACTGCTTACCTCCTCCTGTGAAGCTCTCAGTGGTGATCTGAGTTGGGCAGGCAGCTATCCCGGCCAGGGGGTTACTAGGAACCTGATTTCATGAGCTGCAGATGGCAAATAAACATCAGAAGAGATGCTCCACCATTCTAATGCTGAGAGAAATGCAACTTGAAACCAGCCCTAGCAGTCTGACAAAAATTAAAAAGCTTGCTAATAGCTTGCCACAGCAAGGGTGGGTGTGTGGAAGGGATTTGTACGCATTGCCAGTGGAAGGTTAATAGTAGGGGGTATGATCTTTTTGAAGGGTCCCACCTATCAAAAGTGTGTCTGCCTCTACCTTTTGCTCTGGTGATGCCAGTCTCAGGCACCTATCCTTGAGAATGTTTATTGCAACATGCAAAGGTAAAAACTTGGACATAAACTAAATGTTCATCGGTGAAGCGTGAGTCAACTATACCGTGGCATATTCATACTGTAGGGTGTAGCTTTTAAGAATAATGAGGCAGGTCTCCAGGTTAATATGGTCAAAAAATTTAAAAGTCCAGGATTTATTCTGAAGTGAAAAAAGCAAGTTGAAGCAGTGAGGCAATGTGCATAGTATGATTCATTATTGTTTCTATATGAATCTGTAATATGCACCCCTAGAGAAAGTAGTAGAAAGGCACACACCAGTCTGCTGATAGTGTTTACTCATTGGGAAAAGGACTGGGGGAAGAAGAAAAGGAGTGAGGCTTTCAGCTTTATGCACTGATGTGCCATGTGTATTTTTGCAAGGAGGCTGTTTTTTGTTTTTGTTTTTTTTTTTTGCGGGGATTGAATGCCTGGAAGATGGCTTTGCAACTGTCTTAGAAAAATCCCAGCTCGCTCACCTTTCCCAAGGCTGCTGGCTCAGGTCTGCTAACCATGGCAACCTAGGACACAAAGACTCCACAAAGGTACATTGTAGAACTGCTCCCTGGGCACAGTTGTCATCCCCATTACTGTCACTGATGTCATAAGGGCAGGCCAACCTTTGGCAATTTAGAGCTGCTCCCAGCTACTTGGGCACAGGTGTTCTTGCTTCTCTCATCTGTCTGTGGCTGCTGTCTCTTTCCACGTGTGCCTGCTCCGGTGAAGGAAGAGAGGCAGCTGCTGTCCTGGAGGCAGACAGGAAGCTGGGGAGGGAGCCAGGGAGCTCCTGAGGCCTGCTTCTTCCTGTAGGAAGCAGCACTGTGATAGAGATTTGGGACAATGGCACCATCTGCACTCTCACCCATTTCCTTTAGGGCTGTCTGCCTCATTCTCAGAGGTCCAGTCTAGCCCTGGGACTGAGAAAGTCAAGGGCTTTCCAGAGTCTGAGCCATGAAACTCAGGTTCATTGCTTTGGGTTCTGTCCAACATAACTTCAGACTCATGCTATGAAAACACAGCCAACAATTACTGAGTGCTTACTCTGGCCTGGCACTGTTCTGAGTCTCTGCTGCTCAGAATGTGGGCTGTGGACCAGCAGGAGCAGCACCTGGGGGCTTGTTAGACACGCAGCATCTCAGACCCCAACTGCTGAATCAGAAGCTGCATTTTAACAAGACTCAGATAATTTGTATGACACAAAAGCTCAAGAAGCACGGTTCTTCATACTTTAGATCTATTAACTCAGTTAATCCTTTAACAATCTTCTCAGCTGAGTCCATTTTTTATCATCCCCATTTCACATACAAAAAAAAAACTTGAAGCACAGAGATGTTAAGTAACTTGTCTTAGGTCACATAGCTAGTAATTTTGATAGGTAGAATTCAAACCTAAATAAACTGCCTCTGGAGTCTGCACAGTTAGCCACCATGATGCTGACCTTGTAAACAGCACAGAGAACAGTTTCTTTATTTATCTAAATGGCAGAGGGCTTAGGACACTAGTGAGGAATAAAGTCAACTTCATCAAGATTTACCTGATCAATACCACGTCTTTCAAAAGCGTAGAAATGAAGAACAGATTAGCGGTTGCCAGGGGCTAGGGACAGAGTTGGGTGGGGGCAGATCATGGTGGTGATGGAACTGTTCTGTATCTTGATTGTATCATCATTGATATTCTGGTTGTGATATTTCACTATGGTTTTGCAAGATGTTATCACGGGGGAAGCTAGGTAAAGCGTGCAGAGGATATCTCAGTATTATTTTTTTACAACTGCATGTGAATCTCAAAAAGATTTTAATTTAAAAATCAAAAGCCTCCACAGCTGAAACTTCCAAGCTCAGAGCACCACTAGATGAGCCAACGTTTATCTATGCACAATTAAAGTCCCAAGGAATGAGTGGAGGCATCTGATACCAAGTGCAGCTACATACCAAAACCATTTGTGCTTCAACATTGATATGGTTTGGCTCTGCATCCCCACCCAAATCTCTCATGTTGAACTGTAATTCCCAATGTTAGGGGAAGGACCTGGTGGGAGGTGATTGGATCATAGGGGCATATTTCCCTCTTGTTGTTCTTATGATAGTGAGTTCTCATGTTATCTGGCTTTTAAAAGCATGTAACACTTCCCCCTCTGCTCTCTCTCTCTCTCTCCTGCTGCCACGTGAAGATGTGCTTGCTTCCTCTTCACCTTCCACCAAGATTGTAAGTTTCCTGAAGCTTCCCTAGGCATGCTTCCTGTACACCCTGCAGAACCGTGAGCCAATTAAACCTCCTTTCTTTATAAATCACCAAGTCTCAGGTAGTTCTTTATAGCAGTGTGAGAACAGACTAATACCAGAAAATTGGTACCAGGAGTGAGGCATTGCTAGAAAGATACCTGAAAATGTCAAAGCAACTTTGGAACTGGATAATGGGCAGAGGTTGGAAGAGTTTGGAGGGCTCAGAAGAAGATGGGAAGATGAGGAAAGGTTTGGAATCTCCTAGAGACTTGTTGAATGGTTTTGACCAAAATGCTGATAGTGATATGGACAAAGATAGGCAGGCTGATTAGATCTCAGATGAAGATGAGGAACTTACTGGGAACCGTAGTAAAAGTCCCTCTTGCTGTGCTTTAGCAAAGAGATTGGCAGCATTGTGTCCCTGCTTTAGATATCTGTGAAACTTCGAGAGATGATTTAAGGTATCTGTTGGAAAAATTTCTAAGCAGAAAATCATTCCGGATGTGGCCTGACTGCTTTTAAAAGCCTACATGCATTTTCATAACAAAGAAATGACGTAAAACTAGAATTTATATTTAAAAGGGAAGCAGAGCATGAAAGTTCAGAAAATTTGCAGACCAACCATGTGGTAAAAAAGAAAAACCCATTTTCTGGGAAAAATTCCAGGCTGCAGAAATTTGCATGTGTAAAAAAGAGCCAAACGTTAACAGCCAAGACCATGGGGAAAATGCCTCCAGGGCATTTCAGAGACCTTAGTGGCAGCCCCTCCCATCACAGGCCTGGAGATGTAAAAGGGAAAAATGGTTTTATGGACCAGGGCCAGGGCCCCACTGCTCTGGGCAGCCTTAGGACATGGTGCCTTGTGTCTCAGCTACTCCAGTTCCAGCCATGGCTAAAAGGGGCCAAGGTATAGCTCAAGCTGTTGCTTGAGAGAGCGTAAGCCCCAAGCCTTCGCAGCTTCCATGGAGTATTGGGCCTGCAGGTATGCAGAAGGCAAGAGCTGAGGTTTGAAATCTAGCCTCCACCTAGATTTCAAAGGATGTATGGAAATGCCTGGATGTCTAGGCAGAAGTCTGCTGCAGGGGTAGAACCCTCATGGAGAACCTCTACTAGGGCAGTATAGAGGAGACATGTGGTGTTGGAGGCCCTGCAGAGAGTTCCCATTGGGGCACTGCATAGTGGAGCTGTAAGAAGAGGGCTGCCATCCTTCAGACCCCAGAATGGTAGATCCACCAACAGCTTGCACCATGAGCCTGCAAAAGCTGAAGGCACTCAATGCCAGCCCATTGAAGCAGCTGAGAGAGCTGTACCCTGCAGTGTCACAGGGGTAGAGATGCCCAAGGCCTTGAGAGCCCAACCTTTGCATCATTGTGGCCTGAATGTGAGACAAGACGTCAAAGGATATTATTCTAGGGTTTTAAGATTTAACGACTGCCATGCTGAGTTTCAGACTTGCATGGGGCCTGTAGCCCCTTTGTTCTGACCAATTTCTCCATTTTGGAATGGGAGCATTTACCCTATGCCTGCACCTCCATTGTATCTTGGAAGTAATTAACTTGTTTTTTTATTATAGATGCTAGGGAGAAGAGACTTGTCTTGTCTCAGATGAGACTTTGGACCTGAACTTTTGATTTAATGAGTTAAGACTCTGGGGGATTGCTGGGAAGGCAAGGTAGTGTTTTGAAATGTGAGAAGGACATGAGATTTGGGAGTAGCCAGGGCAGAATGATATGTTTTGGCTCTATGTCCCCACCCAAATCTCATGTCAAATTATAATTCCCAATGTTGGGGGAGGGACCTGGTGGGAGGGGATTAGATCATAGGGGCAGATTTCCCTCTTGCTATTCTCATGATAGTGAGTGAGTTCTCATGAGATCTGGTTGTTTTAAGGTGTATGGCACTTCTCCCTTTGCTCTCTCTCTCTACTGCCACCATGTGAAGATATGCTTGTCTCCCTTTTGCCTTCTGGCATGATTGTAAGTTTCCTGAGGCTTCCCCAGCCATGCTTCCTGAACAGCCTATGGAACTACAAGCCAATTAAATCTTTTTTCTTTACAAATCACCCAGTCTCAGGTAGTTCTTTATAGTAATGTGAGAACAAACGGATACAAACATCTAATGCTACTTAGTTCCTGAATTCCAGCTTACAACACACAGACACAGATACATACACACAAACACACATACACACACATATCTCCCACAAACACAGCCTACCTGTGAGCCAATTCAAAGTTATTTCCTTCTGTTAGTGGAAAAGAACAAAATGTGAAGGTTCTCGTCTCCCAGGCTGCAGCAGGAGGAGAAGAGCATTCTTTTGGCCAGAGTTGACTTTTAACAGGAAAATGCCAAACCAGAATCCTGCTCTTTGGGAATTATGTGATTGTTTGTTAGTATCAATGTAGATAAGGTAATGTCCACTAACAGTCTGTAAAAACACGCAGCTAATGGATTAAGAATGAGTCCCAAAGCTCTTGTGCTCTTGTGTGTGGTGAGTGTGTGTGTGTATGAGTATATACATGAGTGTGTGTGTGTTGTGTGCCACCCAATGATCAAAGCCAATGGTTGGCTCAGGTCATTTGAATTAGAAGTTTTTGTAAAAGATCAGAAGGGTCTATAGTGAAGAGAGGAAGTCCCTGGAGGTCAGTTCATCAGGCTAACGCATTCTTCCAGTTGGCTGTCACCCACAGCAACCTACCCATAGCAAAAGCAGACTGGCAAGTGCTGCTGACACTCCCGCCCAGTGAATTTAGACTGGATACACACAATCAGTAGCTATTTATTCAGAGCCCAGTAGGGCCTGCCATGCTAGAGGGAACACTGTAAAGTGAGGATCAAGAGAACTCACTTGGGACTCTCATCTCCCAGTCACTTTGAACAGCGGTCTGTAACCAACAGTTCCCACCCTGATCACTGCCAAAAGCAACATTACTCTCTGTATACATAAAGAACAAGGGATAACTGTTGGTTTCTTTTATCCCATAGCTCATGTCCTGGTTATGGCTGCCATGTGCCATAAAAATATGCAAGAGTTTGCATTTCACAAACATTTGACTTTCGTAAGTTTTCATTTCGCACAGAAAGCCTTGTTCTACAGCATTCTGAAAAACATCTTTCACCAAACAAGGGTCTCCCCTTGGTCTCTGCAGCAGAAGAGCAAACTGAAAGGAAAATTCATGTATTTGGATATTGGCTCCAAACTCTCTCTGGCCGTGGTCACCTGCTATATATGATTTAGCTCTGCTTGGAACTGAACGCTGACAAAACTAAATTACAGGGTTGAAGAAAAGTGGCTGGTCTCAGCATCACCTTTCCAACACTCACCCTCTGAGAAGGGTACCCAATATTGTGAGTGCCCATTCAGATGACCACTGAGGAGGGGTTATACTGGGTGCTCTTGGAGGGTGGAGGGACAGGCAAGCTGCTCACCCTGAGATAGAGGGTATACTTGTTTCCTAGGGCTGCCACAACAAAGTATCACCTACCGGGTGGCATAAGACAGCATATTATTGTCTCACTATTTTAAAGGTAAGAAGTTCAAAATCAAGGTGTCTGCAGGGCTTTGGTCCCTCAGAAACATGTGGGGGATTCTTCCTGGCCTCTTCCCAGCTTCCAGTGGTTTGCTGGCAGTGGCAGTCCCAAGTGCTCCTTGGCTTATAGATGGATAACTCCCATCTCTGCCTTTGTTATCACATGTCCTTCTCCCTGCATATCTCTTCTCCTCTTCTGATTAAAAAAAGAAGGGGGGCCCTATTCTACTCCAGAATGACCTCATCTTAATTTAACTAATTACATCTACAATTACTCCATTTCCAAATAAGGTCACATTTTGAGTTACTAGGAGTTAGGATTTCAACGTATTCATTTTGGAGGGGATACAATACAACCCGTAACAGAGAGGGGGACAATCCCCAGAACAAGGAAAAGATAGTGTCTCAGGTGTTTCATAATTAGCAAGGTCCAGTATCCAGGGAGGATGGCAGAAAGCTAGCAGACCTCCAAGGCAACACCCAGGACCCAGGGATTTCAGCTCTTGCAATGATCTGGTGCCCAAGCTGGGTATAAAAATAGCAAAGCTGCCCTAGCCAGACCGTGTCAGACTGGACAATTAGCACATCAGGTGGCCAGTGTGAGGTGGGGACCAGAACACCTTCCCCAGTATGCTGGCCAATGTGGTCCTCAGAACTTTCACAACAGGGTAGGGGGGCGTCAGAGAAGGAGTCCCAAAAGAGACAAAAATCAAATCCCCAGTCTTGAAGCCGAGCTTATTTTAGTTTAGAACAAATTAATGTAAACAGAGAGTTCTTAACCCCAACTAATGTGGCGACTGCAAATTTATAGCTATTCTAAACATATTCCTTCACCTATAGTCATACTCCTTTTCCATGCACTGCACAAAGGACCAGCCCTGAGGATAAGAAAGACATGAGTCAACGTGGCAAACGGGGTCAAAATTGACAGAAAGAGGGCAATCATGCATGTCAGCAGGGAATAATGATGAACCTGGAGAAATCAGTATTGCTCCAGACTCTGCTTCCAAATCCTTGCAGAAAAGAATATTGATATTAATAAAATTCTAAAATCTGATCCCAAAGCAATAATAGAACACCCATGCCAAACTTCACAGCCGTGGGGAGGATGCACGTAGCTGAGCAATCTGTGGATAGCATTCTTTGGCTGAAATTCTTGAAAGCTTGTAGTGCTCAGGCCAAAACACTCTGGAAACCAAGTCCTATGGAAAACACAAATTTTATGAATTGCACATGTGGCCACAAAGCCAGCCCTGCAGCTCTGAGTGAAAAGATTTGCACAGAAATCTGTCCCCACACTGAAGACCACCAGGGCTGATGTAGAGCACCATGGGTCCTGAGAGGATCGAAAACTCACTCAGCCCTGTGGGGACTTCCTTGGCAAAGTCTGGAAGATACAATCCAGTGGAGTGCGGGGCTGGAATCAGACACGATAGACAAAAGGACCACTTCTTACTGACTAAGGGGCCTGCCTGGAGAAGAAGCCTCCAGGGGGAGAAATGAATCCTTTTCTAGCTACTTTAACCTCTTTGTTCCTCCGTTTTCTCATCCTTAAGTCAGGGAGCACAGAAGAGCACTTACCTCACGGGGTCCTTGTGAGGGTGAAATGAGTTAGTACACAGGAAGCACTTAGAAAGCGCCTGGCCCCTCAAAACAGCCAACATAAGTTCTCACCTGCAGCAAGCACTTATAGCCAAGCCGAAGTTTTGGAATCTTCCCCTGAAGTTGCATCTCTTCCAGCACCCCGCCTAAATTTTCATTTTTACTTTACAGATCTCGGATTCCCTTCCCGCTTTGTCTCCCAACAATCTATTCACAATCTGGAGTGCTTCCTACTCAATGTCATAGGACCTAAGGACAGGAAAGGCCCTGCTAGGTCCCCCAGCTTCCGCCTCTGCCCCAAGGCACAGCTCTGTTCACACTGACTCCGACAGATGGATGTCGTTTCAATACAGGAAATATTTATTGAACATCCACTCTGGGCCAAGCCTTATGCTCAGCGCTGCTAGGAATGCACACAGGAGTGGGGCAGGCCGAGTTCCCGCAGTCTATGTGGGAGAACTGGAAACTCCAGCAGCAGCTGATGCTGCAGGCCACAGGCAGACTCTCTTCTTCTGTGGGAAACCCCAGTTTCTGCTCTTAAGGCCTTTGATGATTGGACCCACCCGGGTCATGAAGGATAATCACCTTTATGTAAAGTCAACTGACTGCATGTTAATCACAGCTAGATTTGTGTTTGATGAAATAACTGGATACTGCAGCACAGCCAACTTGAGATATAAAATCAGCCATCACCACAGACTCGTTTGTCCTTGCCCTACCCACTTTATGTTCGGTGTTTCTTCCTGAGTTGTAGCTCTATAACCTATAACAATTTCAGGCCCACCATGAGATGCAGAGAAAACAGCTTTCCGTGGACTTCTTCACCAGTTCCCACATTTACATTAGCTTGAATTCCCTAAAGAAATTTTTCATTCCATTTCACTCATAATGGTTCTCCTTCCCTGTCTGAACCCTAAGTGATAGAAACTCTGTGTCCCAGAACCGCCTGGCCTTACAGAATGTTGGAATCGCCTCCTGAGCCCTTAGCTGTGGCTGGTTGTGAGACCACGCCTTGCAAGACTGGGGGCTCTCCAACAGGCTGCAGTTTCAGTTTTAAACCAGCAACCAATACATGATGACATTTCTCCCACTGCCATAATATATGGGCCCAGAAATCCAGGCTCCCTGCACTATTGTACCTAGTAACCCATCCCCACAATTTTGGATCCTCTTTGACCCTAGATGCTTCTCTCTCTTGCTGAAAATGACACAATTGGGTCCCACTGGTGGCTGTTTCATAAGCAGGCTATGGCTCTCTGGCTGCCACTGCCACTAAGAAACAGGGGCTTCACCTGGCAGGTCCCAGGTTAGCCCTGCTGCTACCCTCACCACCATCCAAAGCCTCCTAGCTCCAGAAAGAACAAAGTTCCCTATGAGACTCCTGAGTATATGCTTGCTCCATGGCTGTCTGCCTATACAATTCCTGGAACTCAGTCCTGGAGGTTGGATCCTGTAAGGAATGAGATATTTCTTCTCTGGCCACCCATCATGGGCATGGCCTACCGATTTCACCTTTCCTGCTTTCAGCTCCTTTATCTTCCAAGGGAAGCTTATGGGGAGTGGAGACTGGTCTACCTTATGCGCAAGTCTTCTCCCTTCCTCTGGTTCTTTGCACCTCAACTAGCCTGCAGTCTCCTCCTCCTCCTCTAGAGAAAACATGCAGAACTGGTACACTCCTCTTCTCTGTCACTGGTCTTGAGGTTGTAATTGATATCTATGGCTTCCTTCTTCTACTAACCAATCTGTGCTTCCCCATGCTCAGCCAGGACCTCAGCGGGCTGGGGTCTTTACCTGGTAGAGTGACCAAAATCTTAATTCCTGAAAGGTCTGAGTCCTCAATTACCCTGCCTGTATTTTGGTTACTGTAGTTTTCTATTAACCTTTACTAGTAGGTATGGAAGTGCTAAGAGGTGACCCACAGAATCTCCTGGGTTCCAGAAAGTCTCTCTTGCCCCCATTATATAGCTTGAATCCAGTCACCCCTTGGTAATCAGGATCAATCACTCCAACCAGTAGAGTAACTTTTCTGCCTGTTGATTCAGTGGACTTGTCCTGGTCTGTTTGTGCATTATAAAAAGATACCTGAACCTGGGTAATTTATAAAATACAGAAATTTATTTCTCACGGTTCTTGAGGCTGGAAAGTCCAAGATCTAGGTGCCAGCATCTTGTGTGGGCCTTTTTGCTGTGTCTTCCCATGGTGGAAGGTGGAAGGGCAAAAGAGGATGAATGCTGTGTTCTCACATGGCAGAAGAGTGGAAGAGCATGAACCCATCCCCACAAGCCCTTTTATAATAGTGGTAATCTATTTATGAAGGTGGAGGCCTCATGACCTAAACACCTTTCATCAGGCCCTACTTCCCAACACTCTTGCATTTGAGATTAAATAAATTTCCAACACATGAATTTTGAAGACATTCAGACCATCACAGTCTTTAAGCCCCAAATGACCTGATCCTTCTTTCAGTTTAATGAAATCATAGTTGCAGCTCCTGTGCAAGGCTAAAATTCTGTGCATGGATTACTAAACATAATAGTAAGAGATGCAACTCTATTTATATCCCTTGATTCCCAGACCCTTGTATTCTGACTATGGGGAGATAGTGCCATATTATGGTCTCTGACTCAAAGCATATACTATGTCCTTTAAGACAGAACCCAATCCTTTCAGAGTGTTTAATCCCAAATGGTGCTGCAACTGAGTCTTCTGTAAGTGACTGCACCTTTCATTTAGCCCAGCCACTTCCAGTTAATGGGGTATACGGTGAGACCAGTTAATTCCAAGGGCATTAATCCATGGCAGCACTTTCTTTGCTGAGAAGTGGGTTCCTGGATCAGAAGCAGTGCTATGGAGAATGCCATAATGGTGGATAGGCATTTTGTGAATCCATGGATGATGGTGCTGGCAGAAGCACTATGTGCAAAGAAGATAAGTCAATTTCTAGAATACGTATCTATTCTCATGGTGACAAATCTCCACCTCCTTCATAATAGAAAAGGTCCATTGTAATCAATCTGCCACCAGGTGGCTGTCTACTCACCCCCAGGAAATGGTGTCATATCAGGGGCTCAGTGTTTAGTCTCTGCATAGGTTAGGCGCCCAGCTATAATATTAGTGCAACATTTATAAGGGGAAGCCCACCCTGTTAAGCCCCTGCAGAGCCTCCATCCCTGCCAACTTGGCTTCTTTGTTCATGGTCCCACTGAGCAAGCGCTAGGGTGGCTGAGAAGAGAGGCTGACTGACAGCTCCTGAGCATGTTATTTTGTCCACCTTATTATTAACCTCTTCTACAGTAATGATGCCCTTTGGGCATTCACACAGGACACAAATATCATCACCATTTGTGCCCATTCTAAGAGAGATCCATCCATATACATCTTTCCTAGATTTCATTATCACTAATCTTCCAGCCCTACTCCTTCCAAGTTCCTGTCTCTCCAGCAAAACCATTAGCAACTACCTGCAAATCTATGTAGATCCATACTATCTTTCATTTCATACTAGCGGACAAGCAAATGTACTCCTCAAAGATCTGCCCACAGGGTCCAATCAGGACAAAGAAACCACATAGTAATTTTCAAACAGAAAAAAAGTTTAGTATGAAGAATGATTAATAAAGGAGTAGAATAATGACTGGTAAGAGTTAAAGAATATAAGAACAGCAGATATAGGTAGCAGCTACTACCCCTAGGGCTGAGATTGGTGCCCACAGAAGAGCCCTTCCTCCCACTAGGGCTGAGATTAATATCTTGGCGCGGGGACAGCCATGGCCTACTAGATGAGAAAAAAGTAACAAAGGGAGATGACTTGCTGGGGGGACTTGCTGGGAATCTGCCTTCTAGGGTGTCAGGGGAAGGTGTCCACAGAGAGATGCCATGCCTGGAAACTCACTGTACAGTCACCTGAGGGAGTGTACACTCATTCACAAGAATGAGTGTGGCATTCCACTGGACGGTTGCCAGAGGACATGGTTAGGAAGGAGGAGGCTGTGAGTCACCGTAGGAGTTCAAAAAGCCCCTCTACAGGAGCCCGGCACTGGAAAAATGAGTTCACTGCATGAGCCTAGCAGAGCAGAAACTACATGCTCCCAGGACCTAAGCCTGGGGAAAGCATGTCTGTAGGAGCCTGGTGGACCAGGCTCATGGGAACCAGGAAGGGGAAACTCTCTCTCGAGTGTCTCTCCAATGCCCTTTGTCAATAAGGCTTACATCCTGCCATCTGGCAAGGGAAAAATATTTACAAAGCCCACCCTATTATCAACAAGCAGGAAAATAAGGGTAGATTTGGAGCTGGACAGCAATATATTGATAACTGGCATGGGTATAGGGGTGTCAGGAAGTGGGGACTGAGAGGAAGGCAGGGAGTAGGCCAATATATGTACATTATTCTGTGAATAAACTTAACAAACAAAGCTCTTGATCGAGAAATAGGCCAGTAGGAATGAGGAAGCAGAAAATGAGCTCCTCTGCCCATTCTGCCCATACCCCTCATTCCCCCTACCACACACAAACACACACACACACACACACACACACACACACAGATGACAAGCTCTATCCAAAGGTAGGGACTAGATGTTCTCAGTTCTGTTTGACTCTAAGCAAACAACCCTTAAAAAACAAACTGCAGTCCTGACATTGAAATAAGCACCTTCTCCTATTCCCCTGGAATCTGGCCAGGATTGAACTAACAGTAGGTGCTTAATAACAATCAGTTGCTTTGAAAGAAAGACTTTTTTTTTAGCTCCACTCCATCAGTGACTGCATTTTACTTTCAGGGTCATCCCTTGTCCTGGAGTCATCCTTCTCCAAGGCAGCACTCTCCTGATGATCCCAGCTGGTTCCTGGGAACTCACTGTGTCTGGAGGCTCTCTCCCACTCCATGTGAAGGAAGCATCATCCTAAATCACTGTTGCCACAGCTCTGACCTCTTGAATGCTGGCAATGTCCCTCCATTCTCATTACTAAGTGAGCTTGGAGTGTACCCGTCAAGGAAAGGGGAGGAGAAGGGAGGAGAGGCGCAGTCCTTAATGTATCTTAGTGCTGGTTCATAAGTTTGCTCTCTCTGACCTTTGCCCTTTGTAAACAAGGCTTTTTGAAAGGGAGAAGCAAACAGCCAGTCTGGAGTCTCTGGGATTTGAGGTCAAGGAAAAGATTGGTCACATCCGGTCACTGCACTCTCAATCTTGCAATATCTTTAAGTGGTGGTCATGATTTCATAAACATCATAGGTCAGGACTCACAAAGTGAAAACTGCCTTGGACAAAGAGCATTCCGAGAGATCCACAGCCTTCTCCAAGATTCTCGAGACCCTAGATGAAGTGCTCATCAATGTTCTCTCTTCTCTTCTTTCCCCTTTGCCTATTTTGTTCACACCACCTCCAAACAAGACAAATCATACATGTACTGAGTCCCTGCTGAAATGGCCATTATCCTTACCAACTCAGCTTCAAGAGGGGCAGCTAGGCTCTCCCCATAAGAGCTCACCTCACCTTCCCCTCTAGGAGAGCAGAACTCTACCACTGGAGAAATCAGTGTAAGGTCCTGCTTCTCAAACTGTCATGAGCATGGGGATCACCCTGGGACCTTCTTAAAATGCAGATTCTGATTCAGATGGTTTAGGGAGAGCCCAGAGCATCTGAATCTGCCAAAGTGGTCAAACCATTGCTACACTTTGAGTAGCAATGGTCTACAGTGTGTGGCTTAGAGAAGCAAGCTGACACAAGCACAGAGGACACAGGCCTCAGCAAGGACCTTGAGGTCGGACAAGGCTTCACAGAGTTTCTGACACTGGAGCTAGGTCTCCTGCCCACTCTCTCCTCAAGCAGTTATGGGCCACCTAAAGAAATGAGACTGCAGGAAATAAAATAATACGTATTTTGGGAAAATATCAATGATCATAAGAAAAGAGCAAGCGATGAGAATGGCCTCTGACAATGGCTGGCAGGAGAAGTGGGTGGATGTAGGAAAGGCTGCATTAATTCACTGTCTTTCCACAAGTGTCTAGGGAGCCATGATTTTCAGCTTCCTAGCCAAAAGTCTGGCATTTCACTGCATAGGTGCTGTGCTTAATCTAGGGCATGTCCATTCCAAGGTCTCTGATGGGTACAAACATAGTCCTGTTTGCATCTTTATCCCCATGATCATCCTAACCTCAAAGCCACCCCCTACTACCCAGGACACATAGTCAAAGAAACCCTGCATGTGCCTCTTCAATGCCTGAATTTCCTCACTCATTCAAACCACTCTGTGCAGCCTGAGCCCAGCCCTTCCTGGCTTTAGAGCCTTAGCCTGTGATGTTCCGTCGCCTGGAATTCCTTTCCCTCCACCCTTGATACGTTGGCTCCTCCTAGCCCTTCTGGTCTCAGAGTAAAGGCACTATCCCAGAGAATTCCTCCCTGACACCTCATCTGAGTCACTGGCCACTCTCATGAGAGCACCCTGTCTGCCATTTGTTATCCCTTTTTCACCTGTGGTTCACCTGTTCGTGTTCCTCTACCCCACTGGGATATAGTCACCACCAAGTCAGGTACCCACATAGTACCTGGGATGGGTTAGACACTCAATCAACACTTGATGAAGAAAAGAATAAAGCCTAATAGACTCATGTCCCCCTCACGAGGGGTGCCCTAGCCAACTGATACCAGGTTGATCATTTACACCATTTTTTTTCCGATTTGTGTTATTTACCATAGAACTCTTTTACACCCTAAAGTAATCTTATCCCACAAGGCCCCACACCTAGTGATTTCTGTGGATGCTGTGGTTGCCAAGCACCTCAGGGCAAGGGCCAGGCACAGGACAGGGTTCCCGCTATCGTCTCTATTCAGGCTTCCCATAAAGTGGTTAGCTGGAACCTCATCACTCAGTCGCCTGGCTCCAACAAGACTCCAAGCCGGCAACCGGAAGTCTGCAGGGCCCTCCCAGGGGGAAGCTGGGAACTTAAGGCTGCAAGCTCCAAGCCCTTGCTCCTGGGAGAGAACTAAGGAACTGCTGCCATAACTGGTGTCCAGGCTGCTGGCTTGTCCCAGCTCTGGGCAGCCACAGAGAAGTCCTCCAGGCCCCCAGGGGCACAATGACCAGCTCATGCCTTGTCTTCTCCTGCCTTTTCCATGCTTTTACTGTGATTCTTATCCAAAGGCACCAGGAAAAAGGGCCTTTCTAAGCACTGTTTACATTCTTGACATTTTGCCTGTGTTTAGACTTACAAAAAAATGCATCTTAAACATTTACAAAGATCATAGGCCCTCATGGATTTCAAATAAACTTTCCTATAAACCAGTCAACTTCAGAGTCTCTGTTCCCCCTAGGATCGTAAACCCTCAGAGCTGGTAGGCCCGTAAGCTAGAGAAACTGAGGCCTGGGGCGTTAGGGACCTGCCCAGGCTCACATGGCACATAGTGCTACAGCTGGTCTGCAGCACAGGTCTCCTGGGTCCACGGCCTGTGATTCCAATTTCATGAACAGAAAAATCAGAGCCCATCAGCACAGTGCCTCTGAGGTCATGTGGTTCTAGTTTTTAAGAGAACAAACTGATTTGAGGTTTCAAAACATTAATGTACTTAAGGCTTGGAGTAGGAATGTGTGTTAAGTGCGCATTCTTGATCATCGGCCAGGCTCCATCGCCAGGCAGTCTGGCTGCCTGATAGGAGTGCCCTGGGACTTGGGGTGTTGAAAGCATCTGCCACACAACTCCAAGGCCCAGGACCCAAAACTGCCAGACTGCAGCTTGGCTCCAGGTAAAAGGACCAGACCTGAGAGGCAGCCCAAGAGCAGGTCCTGGTAAAGAATGACAAAAACCAAAAACCAGCCCTCTCTAGCCAGTGCTGAAGGGCTGCACATCAAACTCTCCTCCAGAGTCTGCACTAATTTGGGGCTTGGGGCTACCTACCCTTCATAAGACTCTCAGTGGACCCCAGAATGAAGCTCCCTGTTGAAGCCTCTCATCGCAGGCCACACAGTCCTGAGCCCAGACAGGAAGGGTCTAGTGCAAAACCAGAAGATACCAGGAGGCCCTACGCCCCTAAGGCCACCACATTCCTCTTTCTACCAGCAAAGGCCCCAGGCAGGAAATGAAACAAAGCTCCTTCTAAAGCTCGGTGGTGGAATTTCGAAGCAGGGCTCCCAGAGAGGAGGCCTAAGCTCCAAGGAGTCATGTTACAAAGAAAGCTAGGGCCCCAAGGGTTCCTGCCACAGGGCCTGTTCTGCAGAAGGCACTGGACTAGCACTGGCTTGGGATGGTGGGGAAGGCCTAAAGTCCGGCTTAAGAGCCTCAGAAAAACAGAAAGTGACCTGTCCTTCCCTGCCACGAGCACAGTGCAAAGACTTCATGTGCTCCTGTGCCCCAGAGCCCAGGAGGTCTCCTCTGCACATGCCCTGGCTCTGTCCTCCGGGAGGCTGGGGGCTAAGGGTGGGTGGAGCACTGAGGACTGCCACCCTAGGCCCTGATGATCTCCCCAGATTACAGAGATTTGAGGAGAAGATGTTTTTAGAGCAAAGTTACTGATAACATCCCCAAGCTCTGGTTGTGCCATGATTCCATGCATGACTGTGCTGTGCTTGAGATAAGAGAGGGCATGACTCCTGTCCTTGGGATTACAGAACAAAAGGAGGAGGATAATAAAAATAAGTCTAAATGTAATGTGGTACCCTGGATTGGATCAAAGAACAGAAAAAGAACACTACTAGAAAAACTGAGTAAAATCCAAATAAAATCTAGAATTTAGTTAATATAAAGTACTAGTGTTGGCGTCTGAGATTTTTTAAGTTTCCTTGAAACTCATTTATTTATTTCTAGCTTTACTGAAGTACAGTAAAATTGACAAATAAAAAAACTGTATATATTTTCGGTGTACAGCATGATACGCTGATATAGGTATACATTGTGAAATTATGACCACAATTGACCTAATGAACATATCCAGCATCTCATATAATTACCTTTTTGTGTGATGAGAACATGTTTCACTCTCTTAGCAAATTTCAGGTATACAATATAGTATTATCAGCTATAGCCACCCTGATCTCCAGAACTTATTCATCCTGTATAATTCAAACTTTATACCCTTAGATCAACATCTCCCTATTTTCCCTACCCCATAGCCACTGGCAACTACCATTCTACTTCTGATTCTATGAGTTCAACTCTTTTAGACTCCACATACCAGTGAGATGATGTAGTGTTTGTCTTTCTGTGCCTGGTATATTTCACTTAGCATAATGTCCTTCCCATTATATACAATGGGAAATCATATTCTAAGTGTGTGCATATGGGAAATTATTACATATGTATAATGAGTATATACATACAATCAGTACTTTACATGCATTAGATCATTAAATCCTTCCAAAAACTTTATGGAGACTATAAACTGAGGAAACTGAGGCCAGAGCTGTAGACATCCTGAGTCTAGGCTGCAGCAGGAGGTGGCTCAGACGTCACCAGAACTTGGAGGAACAGAGACCAGGCACACCTGTACAACCTCATGTATAGAGGGACTATTGGATCAACTTGCTAAATGGAAATCCAAGTCTAAATAACAAGGAGTGCTCTGTCATAAGGTCCTCAAACACATGCTGAGTCTCCTGAACTCCCTCCAGAGCTGAGGCCAGCTGGAGAGGGCTTTTCCTCCATGTGCAGTGTCCTCAGTGAGAATGCCACCAACACCCCTCCCTGCAGTGTGCAAATCCTTCCAGCGGGAAATTAAATTCTTTCCTATTCCCTCCTCTAGGGCCTTGGAACCTAATCCTGAGAAGCTAACTAAGGGAAAATTCTTTCTTTTATTTATAAGACTTTTTTTTCAAGACTCAAAACACCTCCTAGGGCTCTTTTTCATACAAACTGGCAGCTATTCCCAAGTCTCTTATTAAGCGTGAATTCCTATGGCCATCGCATTGCCTGGTCATGCCTATCAATGCAATCCCTTGTCCCTACTCTCTTTACTCCTCCCTTGGCCCTGAACTTCACTGCCAGCAATTGTAGTTCAAGTTATGAGATACAGGGAGAAGTTCTGCATTCTCTCTCTCCTAAGAGCACAAGAGCCTACACAGGCAGAGAGCAGATGAAAGTCTTTGAGTTTTCTCTTTTGGGTATCTATGCTTTCCTGGGTGCTGGAACTATGAGTTCTTAGCAGCTGCTAGTAAAATATGGGCTGCTGAAGAATAGACAAGCCCCAGGCAGGAAGGAAGAGGTTTTATGTGGGGTCCAATAGTCTCTGCCCTCAATTTCAGTCATGGGCAGCAGAGACCAGGCTGATCTGTCTTCCCTAAAAACACTTTTCTAAGAAGAGTTATGATCACAAACTTGACAGAACTCAGGGCATTTGGGCAACCATGTCACAGCAACTCAGAGTGAATCAGAACTCAACAGGTGTGTCAGGCTTTGCTCTTAGTGGCTGAATCAACTTCATTAGAAAAAATCTCCATTTTGTCCTCAAGGTTTTAACCACTTCCTAGTGGTGACGCCAGCTAGCAAGGCCACAGCTGAGACGCTGATGGTTGCTCAGGGGTATTTCATGCTCAGTGAATAATTATGTGAACAAAATAACACAAAGTGATTGCCAACAGCTATTAGACCTGTGAAAAATAACAATGGAAAACTCAATTGACTGGCTATCGAAGGGCCCTCATGGAAAGGAGGAAACCAGCTGTGGCTTCACATCTGTAAACTCAAACGCAATGCGAAAGAGGCAAACAACCAAAGGAAAAACTGTCCACAAGTCCTTACTCTCGGAATTATATCAACGCTCCCGTACACCATTTAATTGGCTGAGAGTTGGTTTCTTTCCAAATTGGAGTGCACCTGAGCAGTGCAGAGGAAGCCTTGCAGAGCCTCTGGCTGTTTTAAAATGGGGACAGATGAAGCAGAGGACAGGAAAGCGAATCCCACTTGCCTCTGGATACAAGAGATTCTCCTGGAGTTCTCCCTTCAGAGACTGCCCTCTGGTGAGTGCCTTCCGCTGTAAGCAAGCCCAGCTCAGAAGTCAACAGTGATGGCAACAGAAGGCCTTAGTGGAAGGTCCTTCCCTGCAGGAAAAATCAGTGCTAGATGACAGCCTCACTGTCAACTTACACCTGGGAAAGTGATCTCCTAGGCATGAGGATGAGCAGAAAAAATGGTCTTCATTTCATTTCTAATCTCTGGGAAAACATCCCATGTGTTGTGCAAAGAGCATGGCTTTGGAATCACACAAGTCTGGGTCTGACTCCTACCTCCATCAGTCATTAGGCGGGTGGCCTCAGGGAGGTGACTTAACCTCTCTGAGCTTCAGTTTTCTTATCCACTTTGCAGGGCTGTGATAAAAACTAACGATAATGAATATAAAGCCTCTGGAATGATGGCAGTGATGCAGACATTTAGAACAAATGCTGGCTATTTTCATTAATATTAGCAGGTGGCACTGCCCCAGGGAGCCTAGAGACATGTGCACCTGGGGTTCATCAGATGTCACCATCAATCACAACTCGGATCAGAAACATTACTGCCCCAAACCCTCATGGCTGTACTGTCTGCTTTACAAAGTCAGACTCCAGAATTTTAGCTGTCCTGTGTCATCTTCCACTACCAGCTCTCACAAGTCCCAGCTTCCCACCATATTAAGCTTCTCAGCCCAAACATGCCCTGCTCGGTTCTGACACTTTTTGCCCTCTTACTGGGGTTTTTTCTTCCCCATCTGCAACTTGCTGAAATTCCATTTGTCTTCCAAAGTCTGTCTCATGAATCATCTTCTCCAAAGAGCCTTCTCTAATCTCTTTATTAGAATAACCTCCTTGGCCCCTCCATAGCGCAGTGTACAATATCAAATGCTTATCATAAAAGCTAGATTAAAGTATCTCTTTTCTCTGAGACCCATCCTCTGGCTCTAATAAACATTGCGGGCTCTGGAGTTTTAATCCCAACTCTTCCTTTTACTAGCGGCAGCCTTGGTCAAGTTACCTAGTTCTCTAAGCCTTAGTCTCCTCACCTGCAAAATGAGATGATAATTACAGCCCAAACACATGGAGTTGTTGGGAGGATTAAATGTGACAATGCTGGTGAAAATATCTGCCACATGATAGTGCCGGAAATATTGGTAGGTGCTCTGAGAACTTGTGTGAGTCAGTGGGGTTGCTGCTCACTAACCTGGGAGCTCCCCAAGGCCAAGAATGAGATTGCCCCACAGAAAGAACACGGTTTTTGGCATGACCAGATGCCTATAAATGTTGGCTGAAAGGACTGGACTTTCCACTGGGAGAGTTAACTCTGTGAAGGCTGAGATGGCGTCTGTCCTGACCTCTCTGAGTAGGGCAGAGGGCAAGTCACCCCTTCATCAGCATTGCAGGACAGCAAGGCCCATGAGAGACAGGCTAGATGGGAGATGCTGTTCTGTTCAGTGATGGGACCACCTTGGCACCGAGAACCAATTCTTGTTCCACCCTTACATCCAGCCCAGAGGCTCTTCCTGCAAGTGTGGCTGACTGACATTCTGAACTGGTCACTATAGAAGGGCCTAGAAACTCAGCTCAGCCTTCTCTTCACAGAGGCTTGTGTGTTTAGCCCCAAACTGGGCAGGGCTGAAAACACACAAGGAATCTGGCCTCATTCTCACTGAGGCTGCAGCTGTTCTCAGCTTTTTCCCCACTGCCCGTCAGGAAGCAACTCAAAAACATAATCAAGCAGCTGTGGCTGTAAAAAGAACCTGCTTCAGAACAATACATCGTGTCCAGCAAGGACGTGCCGCAGTCCAGGTGACGGGACGGCTGACATACATGCTGGGGGCTGAGTCTATTCAGCGCACCCAGACTGCCGACATTCTCTGCCTTCCTGTGTGCCACGGGTTTAGGACTCCGGTTGTTGCTGCCCTGGCTCCCACTGAGCCTGGGTTCTCTCCCTCGGAGCCTGTGTGTGAGACAGTCTCTCAATTCCTTTGCAGAAGCCATAAGTGATGGGCTCAGTCCTGTGGATACCATCTGACCCTGTGCCCTTTTCTCTCTACTCTTGAGCAAGTAACCATCAGGAGCCACATTTGAGTCAGGACCTGCCTCCAGAATTTTCATCTCATCCTCAGTTCCCCTTTTGTCTGGATCCACTCACTACGAGTTTCTGTGAGACTGTAGCCAGGTTTGACCAAACCACTCCTGCACATGTGTTGTTTTGAAAGATTAGCACAGAATCCAACACAACATTTCCCTTGGATTCATCTTTCAAGCCAACAGAGAAAGAGCTATTTCCAAAAAAATAACACATTATTAACCAATGAATAAGAGCCAAGAAAACAATGCAGCCAGCATATTTATTCCAAATAGCTTGTTTAGAATGCAAATTGCAAATATATCTATTTCTACCAGGCTCTTTGGGGAACCATGCTGAAGACCTCTTATAGCCAGCAGAGCCAAGCAAGCCACCCAAGGGGTTTGGGTCCCGCCCATGGGCCAGGGGCTATCCACAATAGGGCAGCCCTGGGTTCTCCCAGGTAAGAACTTGCTCCACGCCAAGGGGCTCCTTTCCAGAGCCCTGCTACCTCTCACACCTCCCACTTGAGAGCAACACCACTTCCTCCCAAGCTCTACCTTTGCCTTAAGAGCAGCCCTCTGGCCCTAGTAATCGGCACCATCCAAGAAGCTTCCCTCTAAACAAAGATACCGTCCCTGTGAGAAGAGAAAACCAAACACCAGTGTGACAGCCACCATCGATAAATGTCAGAACTGGTCCCCAAGTGTATGAAGGTTGAAACCAATTTGATTTATGAAAACTAAGCAAACTTCCCAGTAGGTTTGGCATATCTACAGCGTTGGAGAAAGGCCTTAAGTATACTACCTCTGCTCATTAAAGAGATAATATCTTAGCAAAGACAAGCTATGTTCTGTCTTTAGAAAAATACGTAAAGCAATCTGGCTCTATATATTATAGTAGTTGTCAATAGCCTAAAGCTATATGAAATGCCCAGAACTTTCAACTTCCTGGGTCTGGGGTGGGAAGAGGAGTGAGACATCCACATGAGCACTCTGGGGCTGGCAGCACGGGATGATGGGGATGATGGTGATGTATCAGAGCATTCCTGTCTCCACAAAGCCCCAGAGACAAATACTGCACATGGACTAGATGAGACGCCAAAACATAATAAAAAGCCAAAGAAAGAAACAGCCCTGGAGTTTATCACAGAAATGCCTCCTGTTGGGTAAGCAAAGGAAAGAAGATTCATATGACCCCTCTCCCTGGCCAGAAGGGACCAATTCTGCCCTACAGCTATCCAAAGAGGTCATCACTAATGCTAATTAAAGAGCGTCAGTTAGTATTAATGAGAACCGACTATGTAAGCAAGAGTTCCAGCACCCACTGAGAGCCTACTGTTGTTGTTCAAATGAGAGTCCCTTGGAGGAAATATCGATTTCTACTGACTCTACACCACAAGTCCCTCCTCTCACAATCAGGACTCAGAGAAAGAGCCAACTACGTGAAACTTAGAAGAGTCTCTGCACGAAAGGACTCTCAGTCCTTGGACCTCTCTTCTTCCCTCTCCCTCCTTATTCCTTAGGGGATTTCATTCATCCAAAGGTCATAAATATCTTCTAAAATTTATTTCTACATTTATTTCTCCATGACAGGCCTCTTCCTTAAACCCAGGATTTCAAATCCAACTGCCAACCTGACATTTCAGACTTAACACGTCCCACACCAAGCTCCTGATTAATCGTATATGTTGACCTGCAATGTTGCTATATTCATTTGATTAATTCTGGTATTTTTTTCTGTAGATTCTTCAAGATTTCCTACATACAAGATCACACTCCTTGTGAATAAAGATAGTTCCATTTCTTTCCAGTGTATATGTCTTTAATTTCTTCTTGCTCCGTTTCAGTGGCTATGACTTCCAATGCAAAACGGAATAGAAATGATGAGTACAGACATCCTTGTCTTATTCCTGATCTTAGGGGGAAAATGTTCAGTCTTGAATGATTAAGTATGATGTTTGCTGTAGATTTTTCATAGATGCCTTTTATCAGATTGAGAGAGCTCCCTTCTATTCCTAGTTTTCTGAGAATTTTGATCATGAATGGGTGTTGAATTTTTGTCAAGTGCTTTTCCTGTATTTATTAAGATGATCATATGGTTTTTCTTTTTTGTTCTTCTAATCATAGTGACTTAGGATTATTAATTTTTAAATGGTAAACCAAGCTTCTGTTTCTGAGATAAATTCCAGTTGGTCATAACTAGTATAATACTTTGTATATCTTTCTGGGTTCAATTTCCTTAAAATGTGTTAAGGATTCTTTATGTTTGTCTATGTTCAGAGGGAAATTGGTCTTTGGTTTCCTCTTCCATATTTTCGTCAGGTATTACATCATGTGGAAGTTTTTCTTCTTTTTCATTTGTTTTCAGCAGGTGACTATAATGTCCTTTGCTATGAATTCTTTCAAATGAATCCTGCTTGGGATTTGCTCATCTTCTGAAGCTTATGTTTTCAAAAAAATCTGGTAACTTTTGAGCCCATTATTTCTTAAAGTATTTTTCTGCCCCATTCTCTTATCCTTGAAGGCCTCCAATTACACATGTTAGATTGCTTGCTATTTTCCCATAGGATATGATTCTCTGTTCAATTTTTAACTCTTGCTTTTCTCTGTTCTTCAGATTGAAACATTTTCATTGTTCTCTCTTCCAATTCACTGGCCCGTTCTTCTGCAATCACCAATCTCCTGTTGTTCTAATCCAAGGAATTTTTCATTTTAGATACTGTGTTTTTAATTTAAAATTTCCATTTAGTTTGTTATTACAGTTTTCATCTGTTTCTTCATCAAGCCCATCTTTTCCTTTAAGTTCCTGGACATATTTATAGTAAGGTTTTAAAATCCTTGTCTGCTAATTACAACATCTGGTTTGCCTTGTGGCTTTTATTTTTTCTTGACTAGTAATCACATTTTACTGCTTCTTCCTACGTCTAGTAATTTTTTTTGTATTCCTGACATTGTCTCCACTGTTTGGAAATCTAAATAATGTTGTCATCCTTTAAAGGCTATTGCTGTTTGTTCTAGAAGATACTTGTCATTGGTGGGTCCTGTTGATATTGCTGAGTTTGATTTTATTCTTTGTTAGAACTGATCTAGTTTGGGTTTTGTTTCTTTTTCCTTAGTCTCAGGGTATGAACCTTACTCTAGAGCATTATCCTTATTCCTAATACATGACCTTTCCAGGGTAATAACTGAATGTTTGAGATGCTTACTAAGTTCTCTTCATTCTGGCTTGACCATAATTCATCTTTGAGCTCTTTGAGACCTCTGACACTTGTATTAAGGTCTCAGACCCTGAGCAGCCACTCTGCCTATACACAAACACTGCAGCCCTCAGCCAAGAATCCAAGGACCCCTATTTAAATTTCTGAACAATTGTCCTCTACAATATCCTACCCCATAGCATCTCCAAACTCTGATTTCTGCCTCATCTGTCAATTTTGATTTGCTGTATTTTATTTTTTTTAAAGCTGGTGATTGCTATATTTTATTTTTTTTAAGCTGGTTTGTGAAATATAAAGCTTTCTGAACAACACATAAGAGCTTTGAGACTGAAAGTTTTCATTGTCTGGCAACTCCCTAGTTGTACTATAGCCCTTTACGCACAAAAGTAACTTCTGATGATCTTAGAACCATTATAAAGACAAAGTTGGTAGTTAACAGCCCTGGCTTGCTGAGTAACTGTTGCCTGAAGGAGCATATTGCATGTACTTTTCATAGCTGTTGGTATCTGAACATTATTTTTTGGGCCCCATATTTTTCCTATTTTAGCTGGTTGGTTGATCAAACAGTGTGGCTATGAGACTGATACTACTTAAGGTTTTTCACTGAAAATTCAGTTTAAAATGTGGTATTTAATCTATTTAGTTAGAAGAAGAAGGTGAGAGCAAAAATTTGAAAGAAATCAGAGTCATTTATATTTATGATTGTGTTTTATTTTGCTGGGGTTTTTTTGAGAACATAGTACCTTGTCATTGGCTTTCTTGACAAGATGCAGAGGAAAGGTCCATATAGAGTTGAAACTGGTGCACCATGATTTGTATAAAAATAATAATGTATGCAGAGTATGGATTTTTATTAAATCTGAGGCCAGTTGATTAGTAAGACATTATATTTGGTATCTAAATTAAACTATGACATGATACCTTATCAATAACCATGTGAGACACATGAAATCAACCACACCATTATTGCTCTAAAATTTCTTTCATCCTATCCCTGGGGATTTGGTATTTCTCTTTCCTTTAGTAGCATGACTTAGCAAGTGATACAAATCCACTGCATGCAACTCAGAAACAAAATGAGCACAGTTTTATCCACTTGTGGCTAACTTCTTTGTTTCGGTCTTGTAAGGCCTTGTTACTCAAACTGTGTTCTGGACCTGAAACACTGATATCACCTGAGTGTTGGTTACAAATGAAGAACTACTGGCTCTCCTCCCCCAACCTACCAAATATTTTTCATAATATCCCCAGGTTATTTGATTTATTGGCACATTAAAGTTTAAGCCATATTTTCACACAGTACTTGATGTTCTGCAAGAAAATACAGAATTTTGGTTATTTCTCCAGTGACAAATATTAATATTTGCTTCACTAATTATCAGTTTTACATACTTCTACTCTTTTTTTTTTCAATATCATAGTGTAATCTCTTTTAAAACATTAAAAATGTCAGTTAAACTTAACCTATGTAGAACCAAAATGCATACAACTTCAAAGCACAATTGCAGTGAATATATCAATAGCTAAGATCAGGTCTTCACATGCATAGACAATGACAACTATGCCACAGCTGTTCCCTGGCTGACAGTAACCACACAATGCCATTAATTTTATAGATGTTAAAATGTGGAAAATAAGGAGAAAAGTATATCCTAAAAATTGGTGACACAGAGTAAGTGATGAAAAACATCCTCATTCTTGATCTAGATTTGGGCTCTTCTGATGCCAGGAAGCAAGGTACTTGAGCTACAACAACAACAAATGCAGCCCAAACATCCAGTGCAGGCCTTGTCTATGTGGCATGCCTAGTCAGCAGAGTCTCCAACTAGTTTCCCAAAAATTGACAGGAGGCTGAGGATGCCACCTTAACAAAGAACAGGAGTTGAGCCCTCTAACCCGCCTTGTAACTGGTCAAAGTCTCTGCTGCTTATGAAAGGGATTTTCTGTGCTTTGCTGTCTACCAGAGCTTTCAGCCCTCCTGCACTTCTCTCCTGATGGAAAATACATTTGCCAAAGAAGAATTCTATTGGATTAAACAAAATTGCTATACTCCTCATCTTGATCTCTAGCATAAAACACTAAGGAGTTAGGGGCCATGAATAAATGAACCCCTCAACAATCTTTCATCCAGTTTTCCCTGACTTCAGACCCTGAAGCTCTTGAAGTTAGCAACATCTTGCTCTTCTTTGTGTTCCTTTATGCTTGCTTGAACTTCCCTTTCCAAGAAGTGGGAGGCGTGCAGGGGATGGGGAAAAGAGGAGGAGACAGAAAGAGAATTAATTAATTAGTTGATCTAATCTGGAAATCCTGGGATTTCTGTAGCAGCCACCTCTTTACACAACCTTCCTCCTCTGGTTCAACTCCAACAGGAAGGTATGGTTTACTGTGTGGATCGTTTCACCATTTTCAGAACCAGCGTGTGATAGAAATTTTACGTGGTGATTTGTGTTGACCACACTGGTGATAAATTATAAACTCTGAAGGTCAGAGACAGGGTCAGTTTAACTCACTGCACATATCAGCTCCAAATCTAAATGACTATTAAACAAATGCCATTCACTGGTGTGAGTAGCTGTGTTTGTTTACAGCAGCTGGCTTTTAAAGGTCATCTTTTCTATTTCCACCCCACTCCGAATGGATACCCACTCTTCCTGTCTATCCCTCTGTACCAAGGCAGCACAGAAATTGGAGAATTCCTCCTGAGTCCCGTGGGAAGCAGACCACACTTCAGCAGAGATGCATAACGTGGCCTAGCTTGGCTAGCAACAGCGCACATGTTTTCTGGGGTGTGAATATGGTGTTACTCTACCTCGAGGTAACGGAAGTTGAAAGTTGGCACCAGAGTCCAATATCTAAAGACTTCGACTAGTGTGCGTGCGGTTGCTACAGAGGATGTTTCTAAAACAGAAAGATGGGCTTATTCCATTCCACATACCAAGCTATTGATCAGGACTAATGATGGTGCCGTTAAATCTCTTGCCTGTCACTGCAACATGGGCAGATTTCTGCAGGCATATGTGTGACAGAAGCCACCCAGAGCTACATGGGGAAAGTGTTCTCTGCTCTTAGAAGTCAGACACACAAATTGGTCCCTTTCCATAGCAGGGACACCAGAGATAGCAAACCACAAACATTGTAGAAATTTACAAGTGACTACCATTGAGGCTTAAACCACATCATCTTCTTTGACCATCCAGTCAGAAGTGACCTATCTACAACTGGAGACCTCCAAGCACATTCTCTGCCCCTCTCTCACAGAACAAAACACTTGAGAGTCTTGGCTGACATGTCTCTCGCTCATTAAACAGTGAGCCGCCTGAGAGCTGAGACTGTGCCTCACTCACTGTTTCCCACAGTGCCCAGCATAATGCCTGCACAAGGTAGATTCTTTACTGTGATTGTAGAATGAAATTACCTGGAAATGTAATGAGCTAGATCTGGAGTGACCTATATGTGGGCAATCTGGGGGGTCAGTAGAAGATTATTATCCAAGATCAGTATACAATCATTACTCTTTTTTACAAGAATCATTCATCTCTAATCCTAAAGTCCCTCCTTCTTTAAATATCTGTAGAAATAGGAACCAGAAATGGGTATAGGGAGTTGGGGGAGTACTCATTACTAGGAAAGAATGACAGATTCTGGCTAGATATAATTTTCTGACATTTGCTTCAGGATGGGCTTACTTTGGTCCTCAAAGAGGTATGAAATCTGACAAACCCCAGACAGAAGGAAGGATGACTGGAATGAACTGCACCAAGATGTAGTAGGTTTCCTGTCACTTAAGGGTATCCCATTAAAGTAGCTGCATGCAGGATCTGGCTCATACTTTCTCGTGAGAGCTGGCTATTAGTGTCTCTTCCCAATTCTGCATTCCTGGATATTGTGTTGGAAAATTGAAACCAGCCATGGTGGGACTATTTATACCATGGAAACTGACAAACCGCAAATCAAGACTTTTTTTTTTACTTTCTCCAGAGAGCCGCTTGTTAAACATTTACCAGCACACCACTGATTCATTCAAGGCTAAATGACCAGTATTACGAAAATCTGTAGATGAAATCCTGCTCTAAAACATCATCTCAAGACATCAGTAAGATAACCTCTAAGGCTCTTCTAGTGCCAAGGTTTTGAAACATCTCTTATCCCAGCTGGAGACAGAGGTCCCATGCCTGGAATTGTTGCTGTTGGTGGTGGTGTCACTGCCATCCTACCTGTCTAATTATGGACTTAGCTGAAGTCTGGGTCCAACACTACCATTACAACCAGACCCCAGCTCAATAAATGCAGCTTCAGCATCTGGCAAGCAATCCCTCTCAGAGCCTGGAGCTGGCAGATGCCTTGAGATGATTTCCTGATCTGTGGCACGAGAATGTTCCACCAGCTCCACTGCAGTTGTGGAACAGCCCTGGATTCCACACGCTGGTACACCCGCAGAGGCCAGAGGGCAGGGTCACAATCACTAGAGTTTTGCTGCAGACAGAGGGCACCTTTGGAGGCCAGCCCCAGGAATCCTGTTCCCATGTGGAACAGAGACATAGGGGGCCACTGAGAGGAAGCATGGGTACGTGGAGTCAGAGAAGACACAGACGGAGGCAATTAGCAGTTGTCACAAAACAAAGCTGCAGCAATAGCAGCACTTGCTGCCTGGGGGACACTCAGCTTCCTCCTGGGAATAAGAAATTCACCTGGCTCCAGAGTTCTTGGTCTTTAGAGCCCCATCTTCCCTGAAGAAATGACTCTCCCCCATGTGGCTATGGCTACTTGGTTTCTTCTTAACACGGTGGCACAGCCCAGGCCTGGTATGCAGCAGATTCTTAAAAAGTATTTGCCTAGGGAGCAAACAAATGGAGCAGTCACTGGAGCCCTGTCTTGGGCCTGTCGGACTTCATCCCCTTTTGAGGGTCCAAACAAGCTTCTCTTCTCCAGAAGTCCTTTCCAAACTCAGGTGTCAACTGTGTCATCCATCCAGGACACTACTGAACCCCAAATCACGGCTTTCCCTTCTCAAAAATCTCCCAATGCAAGTCACCTTTTATGATCCTCTCTTTGGGCTTGTCTTGTTTCCTCAGGGAAATCCTGAGCTGCTGGAAGGAAGGGTCCAGGCCTTCTCTTTCTCTAGTGTCCTTCCATGGTTTTGAGCTCAACGTGATATGGACATATCATAGGAGCCCCATGGCCCCATTTTGATTGGTCATTGGCCAAGACTTCCACTCCCTGGGTCACAGCTCAGAAGGTATTTCACCCTTCCCTCCTGAATGGTTTCTCCTAGGTGATTTGGAAGAGTCGCCGGTTATTTACACTTGGCAGGGTACACCGGGTTGCAGGACGGACCCCGTGCCAGCATCGTCTCCTTGGCGGTTAACAGAAGTGTCCACCACATCCCTCATGAGGAGGCAGCATAGCCCACAGGCCAGGTACACACAGCACCCCACATCACCTATGCAAGGCTAGAATTGGCTCTGCCTTTTTACCTTGTGCTTGGAGAGCAAATAGGACTGGTGAAAGATAGAGCTGTGGGCAAGGTACCCCCACGGCACAGCAACAGAAATGGAAGAATCACTTGGCCTTGCCCAATTCTAACTTAGTCTCTGAAAATAGCTCAAACTCTGGGAGAAATGCATGTACCCTCCCTGATACTGACAGAATTCAGAAGTTACGTGAGGAATATGTTAGCCATTTGCCAATATAGGATTTTAATTAAGTTTAAAAAAATTTTTAAAGCTCACAGTGTGTATGCAGATTTTAAAACTGAGCAAACAAGATATTTGCCACATCACTGACGCAAGAAGAGGAAAGGAAAATCAGTCTCTCTCTCCATTCAATTAAAAATCTAAATCCAGAAAAATTGGTTTTCACTGCCAATTCTCAACTTTGTACCACAAGAGTGGACCTGTTTGGTTCAGATGAGGCACTATTAGATCATCCTCACACATGTCTACCGCAGTCGGCTTGGGCTGCCACAGCAAAATGTGTGTCTTCAACAACAGAAATGTATTTTCTGACAGTTATGGAGGCTGGAAGTCCAAAAGCAAGAAACAGCATGGTTCTGGAGAGGGCTCTCTTCTTGGCTTGTAGGGGGCTGCCTTCTTGCTGTGTGCTCACATGGCCTTTCCTGGCGTGTGCACTGAGAGTTGGGGCAGAGAGAGATCTTCCACTTTTTATAAGGCCACCAACCCTATTGAATTAGGACCCCATCCTTATGACCTCAGTTATCTTAGTTACCTCCTGAAAGCTCTATCTCCAAATACAGTTACGTTGGGGGTTAGAGCTTCAACATATGAGTGAGGTGGGGGGCACAATTCCATCCTAGTAATGTCTGTGATGAGTTTCACTGTGCCTCAAGTACACAGTTCTTCCAGCCCCAGCACCTTTGTTATGGGCATTGTGTCTGTGAATAAACTGTACAGCCCACTTTCTTAAAAGAAATCTATAAAAATAATTTCCGTCCACAGTCTGTTGTCTTCCCCTTGTGCAGATCGGCTGCCCTCCCCTACTTGCCATCATTATTAAACTGCAGAGATAATTGCCTGTCTTAGGGCTGCCGTCCTCCCACATAACCTGAAGCCGTTGCCATTTGTCACAACGAATCATTTCTTGAACTCTGACAGCCAGCCCTGGAAGCAGGAAGAATGCTCATTTTCCTCACCCTGCTGGAGCTTCAGAAAAAACTCAGCTCAAAATAGACGCTATTGAAGCAGGACACACATGAGGAGGTACACAGCCTATCAATACCTCAACACCGGCCTCTCCTCGCCCTCCAGTCCTACTGACAGCGGCATGGGAGCCACTGCTGGAGGCTTTGTAATCCAAAACCATTAAGTATTCATGGGGCTGGCAACCACAAATAGAAAATGAATTGGATTGCTCCCTTTCAAATTAGTATAATGACATTATCTGGGAAATGATGATTTAAAAAATAGTTAAAAACATGGGTTTGAATATTCTTCCTACCATTCTGCCCAGGCTCTTCTCTATTTTTTACAATAGAGAAAGTCCTCTGTACTTCACAATCAATCCCTGGGCATGCTGAAGTTTACCTCCTAGGTACTTCTTGACTTTTCCTCTCTTTGACATCCTATCTACCCCTTCTTGAGTCCAGACTACCACTCCTACACCCGCCTGGGTAAACACATATGCCTCCTAACGGGTCACTGTGCCTCCAGGTTCCCTTCTCTAATCCATCCTCCACACGGAAGCCTGAGTCAGCCCTCTAAGATGGCAACATTCCTTGCCTCTTTCCTGCATGAAACCTTCTGGTGGCCCCCCATGGCCCTCAAGACAAAGCCTATGCATTGTAGTACGGCAGACAGAACCTCCTATGACTTGGTCATCCTTTTAACTCATGATGTTGCCATGAATCAAGCCTTCAGAGGATGCTGCAAGACAGTCAAGCCACATGTGTTGTCACACTGAAGTTAGCCTTACACACCTCTTTCATCCTCATCCTCAGAAGGCCAAGAACCACATAGGTAGAGGGGCTCTGAAGATACACAACATGGAGGCACTTGCTTGTCCCTAAGCAGGAGGTATCTAAATCATAGACCGAGGGCTGACATTGGCTCAGAGACCTCCCCCTCCCCTGGGATGGACTTCAAAAGCAGCAGTGTTTTAGATAAAGAGCAAAAATATTCCACAGGAAGTTACACCCATTGAAATTCACACTAAAGGCGGGATTGAGAAACTCTTTAAATCACGTGGCTGTCCTCCATGTAAGGATAAACCGCAAAGCAACCTCATCGAACAACATTTTAAATGAATCCTCAAAACAAATTCTCCTCTCTGGAGGAGCCCCGTTCCATTCATCCGCGATTGCAGTTGTCATTTTGCACAACATGAGAATGACTTTGACAGTTATGCTGATCCGGAGAGAGGAAAGGGGACAAGTCGAGCAGGACAGATTAGTTCTGGAAAATTAGGCATTTGCTGGGTCACCCTGGGGCTTTCAGCTTTGAATTTGCCCTCCCAGAGCATTAAGTAGGCCTGAAACATTTCTAAAATGAGAACTATTATAGTGCCAATTGCACAGAGCAATTCTTGAGCTGCCAAACAGATGGGAGCCGCATGGAGATCAAAGGCTGCCAATATCTCAAAGGCACAAGTCATGGCTCCACCTCCATATCTTGGACACAAAAATTGGAGCATAACCTGGGCACTCTGAGCCCACTTCCCAGGAAACACATCAGTCCATTGAAGGAATCCCACCATGAGGAACGCAGAGCCAATCAACACTTTGAATGAGGAAGCCCCTCTTGCAGACTATTTCCCTTTCTCATCTCCCATTCTCTATTCTCCTTTCCAAACCGTGCCCAAAATGCTACCTGAAGAACCCCACGCTCGGCACAGCTGACCTTTGATCATCATAAAGCTAGCCACAAAACTGTCTATTTCTCCAAAGGACAAACATGCATGCCTCTAACTGGAGGCTTTCTGCTGGAAGTGCAGGGTTGATGCAAGAAGGACTCAAAGGCTCTGGCATATTCCCTGCCTTCTACCTGATACAACAGTGTAGAGATGACGCTGCCAGCTTCAGACCAGGCCCAGGTCCAAGAGTGTTATTGCTAAGTATCTGGGATGTGCTCATTAGAATAGTGCTTAGCCTAAGGCCGGGCGTAGTGGTTCACGCCTATAATCCCAGCCCTTTGGGAGGCCAAGGCAGGCAGATTGCTTGTGGTCAGAAGTTCAAGACCATCCTGGCCAACGTGGTGAAACCCCATCTCTGCTAAAAATACAAAAATTAGCCGGCTTGGTGGCAGGCACCTGTAATCCCAACTACTCAGGAGGCTGAGGCAGGAGAATCACTTGAACCTGGGAGGGGAAGGTTGCAGTGAGCCAAGATCATTCCACTGCACTCCAGCCTGGGAGACAAAGCATGACATCTCAAAAAAAAAAAAAAGTGCCCAGTGTAACAATCTTTCCCTGCTCTCACCTCTTATCCTTCCACCCTGACCACCAGAAGAAAGAGGAAGGTTTAGTTTCTAAAATTCCATCCATTGGCTTTATCCCGAGGTCCCCAACCCTGGATGCTCAAGTCAAGGCTCTGCCTATTTTTGCTGGAATCTGGGTTTCCTCATCCCCATGAGGATGAGCACTCCTTTTTCTCCAAACTCCCCTCATGGGCTGAGTGCTCAAGTCTCAAAGCTAAGGAAGAGATTTTTCTTAGAAAAAGCAGCAGAAGAAACCTTTCAAGGAGGCCTCCTGGGATTACAGCAGAGGCAGAAAGAAGCCAGCCAAGCCCACGTGTCTAAGAGAGTTTGCTGAGCCCAGGGGTACCTTCCAGTACATACAGGTTCCACATCAGCAGAAAGAAGACTGTGGCCTGCCTCCCCAGAACTCTCAGTGACCTCCCATGTTCTAGCCGAGGCATTCATTTCTTGGCATATGCATGATCCCTTCCTAAGCTGTGGGTAAGAACAAATCCTCCTTGTGGAGGTGAAGAGGATCATCCACTGGGTTCCCAGCAGGTGCACACGGATAGACTGATCAGATCATCAGTGTCTGGGGTCTTGTGGCAGGTACCTGTGGCAGTCACTGCTGGTGCCTTGCCCATTCCTCCTCGACTCGTCATTCTCATGTCAAGCCTATGGCTTCCAGCTGATTTCAGCAAGCTCCTGACAGTCTCTGCCCTAGGGTTTTCTCTGGCCAGCGGGCCCACTCAGACCATGTGCAGAGCAGGCCAGAAGTGCTGAGGAGTTAACACCCCCCACCACTGAGAGCAACCCTCCACCCATGATGGACGGGGAGTTGAAAGATCAATGCCCCAGATCCCTCACCCCTTGGTTGTGATAACTCTGATCACATTTCACATAGTCTCCCAGAGCTCTTGGGCCTGATGCATCCGCAGGTGCCCACAGCGCCAGCCTGCTAGCTAACACATGTTTTATCGGCTTCCTTCCCTTCTGTCTCTTACTTCCTCACTCCACATTCCACCCCCACCTCCCAGGGCCTCTTGGGATTAGAGGCCAGGTCTCTGTGCTCCAAAGCCTAAGATCATTTATAACACCAGGCTGACAACCACCCCCAACCCCTGTGTATCCAGCTGCCCCTCAGAGGCAGTCAGCAAAGTAGGGCACTGTGGGGTCCTGTGCTCAGAGCCCATACTGACCTGGGAGGCCACAGCTTAGCCACAGGTGCTGCATTCCTGACATTCCATGCCTGTTTTCTGCATTCAGATCCCAACCCAGGTGTTTGGCTATACATCCAACATCTAGCAGGGTTTTTTTTTTTTCCTTCTTTCTTTCTTTAAGCTGGGCTGCTAAAAAAGAAAAAGAAAATAAAGAAAAGGGCTATAACGGTGGAGATTCTGGCACTGGACGACCCTTCAGGGCCATTCCAACCCTGAATTTCTGTGAAACGATTCACAGCAGCCCAAGGCAAAATTGGATCTGTAATGAAATCTCTCCCCCTTAAAAAGTCACAGTTTAATGGCTATTCTAATTGTTGGGGTACGAAAAGGGACCGCAGCCTAATTCTGGAAATTAACCTAGCACCAGCTGCAGCTTCCTGGCCCCAGTGCTGTGGACATATATCCTTGTCTTCACACATATGCTCATCTGGACATGGGGTGGCCTCAGGGGGCTGAGGCATGCAAGATGAAATCCCACAAATCTCCATTATTAAATCCATGATATATTTCAAATCCCACCCTCCATCTTGGTAATGATGCCTCTGACATCCCTCCAAAGTAGGAGGGAGGGAGGACAGGTGGGAACAAAAGAAGGAGAGAGGTTCCCCTTCTGTTTGTCCCATATCTACCATCTCTGTTCTGTCATATTCCTGGGTGCAGTGAAGGCGTCTCCATCCTGTGAGACAGGTTTCCTCATGCAGAGACAGGGACTGCTGAAGCGACTGCCATCCATTGACTGATGTAAATCTGCCCAATGTCACCTCCCTTCGGACCCAGATTCTCAGGCTGCCTTACATTAAACCAGATCCACTGGGATGATCCCTCCAGAAGACCTCTGGGACCCAAACTTGATCTCACCCCTCTTCTGTTCTTCTCTCCTCTAACAACTTACCTTTTCCCCTCTCCATAAGCAGATATATGGAAAGCCCCTTAAATCCCAAGTAGAGTCTACCAGAAAATAACCCAGTCTTAGACAGGGACCTTCGAGACAGTCTGCGTTTGCCTAAAACCTCTGAAGGATTCTCCCCAGGCTCCTCGGGGTATGGATTGACCCCCTTCTGTAGTTACAGTACCTCCACGAAAAGGTTTTGGAAGTCTTTACTAAGACACAGATGGGCAATTGGGAAATCTGCAGTTATTCAGAGAAATTTGGAGTCTTAGACTTCACCTCTAACCCCAGAATGTCTTTCAGGAGTAACATCCCTACAATCACCTCCCCAGACCCAACCCATCCTTCAAAACCCAGCCAAATGCCACCTTCTCCAGAAGAGCAGCCTAATTCGTTGTGTCAAAGGAGGCTTCCCTTTCCAAGCTTCCCTGAGCCACCCTCCTCGGGTGGTGCCTCACATCACCCTCACTTGTGTGCGTGCCTCAGCATTCTCAGTGGGCATGGGGTTCATGGTGGACAAGGCCCATCTCCCTCATCTCAGGCCCCAGTCCCCACTCCCAACAGTGCATAGAGTCTTTCTGCTGAGAGGAGTTGCCCCACAAATGTTAAAGGAGGGAGGTGGGAAAAGGAATAACTTTCAGGTCCCACCATGACAGGAGTGACCATGGGAGGGCATTCAATGATGGCCTCCCCTCCTAATATGAACACTAAAATATACTGTACATGCACAATGTAGTAATAATAGGACTGGGTGCCTATACCACCACCAGCTCACTGCAGCAAACGTTGACTCCTCAACAAAATGGAGATGGGAGAGAAAGAAAGGAAGGGCGATGAGGAGGAGGGAAGGAGAGCCTTGTACCAGTCAGGGCCCCGTCAAAAAACCATTAAGTACCTTCATAGAAGGGTTTTAAGACAAAGAACACGTTCCAGAGTATTGGAAGAGCAGAAAGACCACACAGGGAAACAGGGGGCCAGCCAGAGCTCAGCACGAACAGGAATATGCTACCACTTCTAAGGTGAAGGTCAAAGGAAAGAGGTGGCGTTACTAGAGCCCAGGAGGCAACCACAGTCATGACCTGGGCCCACAAAGAGAGAGAGGCTGTCCGTGGATAACAGAGCCACAGTGGGGATGTAGCCATTGTCCTAGACACCACCCCAAACAGACACGGGGAGAAATGCCCTGGCTTCCTTCCTCCCACCCTCCATTCTCCCACTGGTGCCTCCCATTGGCCCAATATAGCCAGAAGCCGGAGGCAAGGGGGCCTTGAGCAGTCAACCACCCCATGGAGCAGGCAGAGCAGGGGCTGACATGGGTCTGAGACCAGCAGTCCAAGAACCAACACTCTGCTTTCATTTCTCCCACAGTAAGCACCTCCCTCCCTCTGCATGATCCTGGGTTCTCCTTTTTTCACAGATGGGCTCCTTTCTCCCTACGCTTCTCCCACCTCCTATGCTGGGCCAGGCCATAAGTGGGACTACTTCTATAGGTCTGTTGCCAGAAGGTAACCAGCAGGCCCAGGTGGGTGGCCAGCTGGACCCTGGATGGTCAGTCCCTGATCAAGGAGCACCGGAAGGTCTGGCCTGGCCAATCTGGGATTGAGGGCAGTGCAGGCAAAAATCACCCAAACTTAGCAATAGGCCCAGGGAAGTTCAGAACTCCCAGCTTTCACACCCCACCACCTACATTCCAATGGGCCCATAAAGTCAACTCTCTCAAAGTCATATATTTGACCTGAACTCTCAGAACTTGTTTGGAGGCATAGATCTGGGCATTACCCTCCAATTCATTCTGAAGAGAAGCATCAAAGTAGTTTCATCCACATTAGAGAGGAATTAGAAAGCCTGCTTTGCAGAAACACACACGCACGTGAGTACATACACATGCACACACACACTCACTCTTATGTACACACATGCATGCTAGAATTCTCTGGATATTTCCCCAAAGTTCTCCTTAAAACGGATTCTTTTTTTCCCCTGGATAAGCCAAGGCTTTGTCTTGAAGGCCCAATGTTCTAACATTAAAAAGCCACTGTTCACCAGAAACACACTTTAAAACCTGGGAGCCAGTAATGCTGGGAACAATTGACTCTGACATTTAAGCAGAGCTCACGCACCCGTGGATGTTTATAGGGCGACATGGAAGAAATTCCACTTTGCAGAAAAACAGCTGGATGTGGAAAAGCATTGTTTATACTTGAGCATCTGCCTCAGGAATTTGACACTTTAAATAAGCTCATTGCCACCCACCTTGTCCATCAGAGAATGGAAAAGGACTGGTGAGGGCAGGCAGGACAGGACTATCCAGGAAGACTCAGGCCCTTGGCATCCCAGCCTCACCATCCTGAGTTGGCCTAGCCCCACCACTACCCTACCCCATTGTCCTGAGGTTTACTCCATCAGGTTCAGCCTGGGTTTTAGGGCCTGCCATTGACTTTTGGAGAACACAAGGGTTGCCCAAACACAGGAGATGGGGCAGTGGTGGCCACTCAGCTCATCTAAAGGAATTCTTTCTTGGGGCCTGGAGATACCTACGGGAGATAGTTACTGAACTGGCCGCATTCCCAGAATGTGCCCACTCCTGCCCCTCACCAGGATGTGAAGGCTGACCCAGTGGGACTCTGAGGGTCTCCTTCCTGGTGGTCGTCACAGCCAATACTAGAGGAGAGAGTCTAGGGAGGTTTATCTCCCACATTCTTGCTTCTCCTATCAATGACCTTCTTCCCCCTGTTCTACCTGGGGGCACCGCTAAAGGCCTTAAAAACACCCAGAACTCCCAGATACCACAAGCCTGCCATGAGGGATCTTGGGAGCAGATGCATACCAACAGGGAACTAAACCTTAAGCCCCAGAGCTAACTCCCGAGTGAGACTGCAGAGGCAGGCGATCCACATTGGGCTCTGCCAGTCCATGTCTCACATGTCAGAGAGCTGGAGGGCCACGTCATGTCCCACAGAGTCCGTGAGAGTGCAGCCATCTAGGCGTGGACGAGAAGGACCCTGACCAAGAGCTCTAGAAAGAAGTTCACCTCCAGTGAACTTGTCTAGTGAGGAACTGTGACCTCCTCCAGTCCCAAGGAAGGACTGCCCATCTTGCCAGCCACATCTCTGCTGTCCCCACCCCTCCACTCCCTGCCCCTCCCTCATCTGCTCTCAGGGCCCCTCCATCTTCACAGCACACAGCCAGGACACTGTTGTGCTGTGGGGCCTGTGCGCCTGCGCCCATTCCTTTCCTCCTCCTGCAGGGCTCTTCCCCACCCAGAAAACCCTTCCCTTTAGAGACCAGGTTAACCGTCACTTCTTCTGGGAGGCCTTTCCTCATCTCATCCTCACTGACCAGGGAGGCATCCTTCCCCAAATTGGGGAAACCCCTCCTTCTTCTGATCGCCATGGCTGCTATGGCCCTTGTCTTGAATAAAAGACAGTGAGGACCTCTGAGCACGTGGCTCATCTCTCCTGTGGACAGAGAGCCCCACAAGGACAGGAATCAGAATGTGTTGCCAGTTCTGGGCCTGGCACAGTGATATTCCACAACTCAGTTCATATAAAGAGAAGGAAACCACATCACTTCATTGCATTAGCAATGCTTTGTCACCTGATTGGGATGGACAGTGTTCCACAAATCTGACCTGTTGGCCATAGACATAAAAGCAATCTCCTCCATCATCTGATCCAGCCAAGAAAACGCCAAGCCAGCTGCACCAGCCAAAAACAATGACTGTCTTTTCCATGTATCTACAGGCTCAAACACGGTTCAAACAAGCATCGAGTTTTGATAAAGCTCCTCTGGGTTTGAACTAATTTAAGGGGTTCCCCACCTTGCTACTACACATTTAAGAAGACACATAAAAACAGACACATCATCGAGGCATATTCACTTTACAAGAGGCGGGCATAGCATCCCAGTTTCCCTGGAACAGCATTGGCCAAACAGTCATTTTCACACCCTTGCTGCAATTTTTTCTGCCGTCATCTATTTACCACCTACACTATTATTTATTTTATATTTCTCTTCCATATTAACATGAAAATGACTTTTACTTAAACTTAGTTACTCATTTAATGTATTTTCTTTTTCTTAACACCCACTAAAACAAACACAAAACAACTGACATTTCTAAAAGTTTGTATAGAACCTAAAATCTTTTTGCCTCTCCATTGGGTCCTGCATGTCCCACTTGCGGGTGGCCCCGGTTTGCCCTGCCGGTCTCTAGATGTGCTGGGACGGAATATCAACACTCTGCCCCACCCCATCACTGCACTGTGGTTCCTAGGTTCTCAAGACTCCTCATCCACCCTGCCCAGCAACTCTCAAGCACCCAGCTAAAGAGATGACAGTGAGCAGAAGCTGCAAACACTGGAAGGCAGAAGACAGAAAGGCAAAGCCAGGCTTTGTGCTCATTTCAGGAAATAGCCACACCCACCCCGGCTCCCACCCACACGCTTTCCATCCCCAGAGCTGTCCTGCCGACAAGAGAAGCAGCACAGGGAGCTGTTTCTTACAGAGATCCAAGAGCTGTAAGCTCTGGGAAGGTGAGGCTGGAGAGCCTTCCCATTCTTCATGGGTTGCCTGCGGGGACAGAGGCCATACCAACAGCAATAATAATGACGACAACCTGTGTTCCCGGAAGTCTTGCTGCACTGGTGCCAGGCACATTTTGTACAGCACCTGGCACCACACACTGTTAAGTAACAGCTAACCTTCTTCTGCAAGATTAGGGAAAAGAGAAAGGCCACAATAATGATAAATGTGATTTCCTGGGTGCCTTCTCTGTGTAAGGCTGGAATAAACACTTACATACATTTGCTTATTTAAGTCTCACATAGCCCCTTAAGGTAATAACCAATGGGGAAGCTGTTTATAGAAGGGGATCCTGGGGCTCAGACTACTGAAGTGAAGGGACAAGCCTGAGGTCAGGTGGCGCCTTCACGTTTGAAGAGCAGGAGTCCATACCCAGTTTATATGGCTCCAACACCTGTGAGCCTTCCACTGCTTTTCCAAACCTGCCTGAGACTAACCTTCCCCGGACATGTTGGTATCCTCAGGAAGATGCTATCATCCATTTGGGATGGCCAAGAGCCTTGAGCCCCGTGCCGGTGGGGAAACACTGTCTTCAGAATTTCCCACCAGCTGTCTTGGTCAGCAAGCAACCAGGATCCAGCAGCTAGGTAAGGCACTGACATGGGGAATTAAGAGGAGACAAAGCTTAGCCAGGTAATTGCATCAGCAACCTCAGGGCTTCCCAAGAGCAAACTTTTATTACTAAAAGTCTTATACTAAAGTCTTTATACTAAAAGTCTTCCTTTCAAAGCAACAAACTAAGAAGGGCTGTCCATGCACCATCCACGTTTGCTGGAGCAGCATGTTTATAGGTAGCTAGTACAATGGAGCAGGGCCTTAGCATGCAGGTTTCATTTGCACCCAGTCCAGGGAGTCTGCAGTGAAGGGTGACTCAGAAGGGGTTTCAGCTGCTCTGAGAAGCTCGGGTGCCCTGCAAGGCCCCGCATATTCAGCCCTCATCCTGCCCATTCATCCTCATGGCCCCTGCTCCTCACATGATCAGATTCTAATGCAGCCATTCAGCTTCATTGATCTTTCTATTGAATCCAGAAACACAGTCTTTCTTTATGACTATTTTAAGGTAACATTTATTACAGAATCTCTTGGCCAGTCTTGTCTCTTTTATTATCTTTTAATTAACATTTTATCATTAAAAAGGTAATACATGTACATCACACAAAGTTGGAAAATAAAAAACATATAAAGAACATAAAAATTGCTCAAATCTAATCATCCAGATGTAAATAAAGACCATTAATATATGATATATATTTTCTCTTCTTTCCATCTTTTCTCTATGTCTCTGACTATTTTTAATTGAAAAAAGGAATTATGCTACAGATAGCTTGTATCCTGATGTTTTCACTTAATACATTATGAATATTTTCTCATGTCATTTAATGACAGGATTCTTCAAAAACATGATTTCTAATAACCACGGAGTAGTCATCCTATGGACGAGCCATGATTTAGTTAACTGTTACCATATTGTTGGACATTTCAGTCGTTTCCAATTTTTTCTATTAAAATAATGCTACAACAAATATCTGCATGTATGTAAGTCTGTATGTGAATCTTTGAATCTTCTTCAGGATAAATTCATAGAAGATGAATGGCTGGCCCCTAGGTATGCATATTTTTCAGGCTCTTGATATAAAGCATTTCAGAAAGCTGGTTCAAAGTACCCACCCATTCCCTGAATATCAAAGTGCCCATTTCACTGTGTCCTCGGCATTGCTGGATCTTCTCATTCTTCAAGTACTTTTCCTCTTGAAATATGAAAAATGATATATTGTTTTATTGCGCATTTTTTGAATGTTAGTGAAGTCTGGCATTTTTCCATATGCTTATTGCCCTTCTCCTTTCTTCTTTTATGGTTTGGTTATTCATATCCTTTGCCCTTTTTTCTATCATGCTTTCATATTCTTCTTATTGAACTATACAAGATCTTACATAAACATGAAAGATAATTCATGTTTATGATATTCCTTTATATTATCTTCTGGTTTTAAGAGGGTAATTTTGACATTTATTACTTAATTCATCTGGAATGTATTTTCATGTATAGCATATGACAGCAGTTCCCATACTTTAATGGGAACTAAGTACCCTACTCTGCACACTGGAGTGGAGCCTGGGAACCTAAATTTTAAGAAGTACTCCCAGGAATTCTGATGCCTGGGAACACCTTTGAAAAACTCTGATATAGTGAAAGAACCTAAATTTTTTTAGTAATGGATTAATGTCTCAGCATATTTATCAAATGACCCTTCCTTACCAATTGCTGTAAAATGCTGAATAATAAACTACATTCTATATCCCACTTGGGTCTGTTCTTAAGCTTTATTCTATTCTGTTGATTTGTCTTTCAATTTTTGTGTCAGAACTATCATATTATTATTATTAAGGCCTTGGAATACACATAGCTGGACATAGAAATACCCCTACAACTCCTATTTTTCAAAATTTTCTTGACCATTCTTACCAATTTGTTAATTACTGGATAATCTTTGTAACATTTCTCCCAAAAATCCTTTTAGAATTTTGCTTGATAGTCCCATAAACTGAAAACATAATTTAGAGAAATTAGTATCAAAATGACAGCTAATATCTATTGAGCCATTTCCATGTTACAGGCACTGCTCTAGGCCCTTTACACATATTAACTCACAAAACCCTTGCAGATGGGAATGTTGAGACCCAGAGACACTTAGCAATTTGACCAAGCTTACACATCCTGTAAGTAGTAAAGCTGGCAGTTGGATCCAGTTAACTATAGCACTCCTCCTCTTAGCAGCATACAGCCCCTGTGTCACATACATTCAAAATACGCAGTCCTAGAAGGGACTTCAAGATGGCTGACTAGATGCATCTTACACAAAGAGGAACCAAAATAGTATGTAGATAATTGAACTTAGAATAAATCATCTGGAAGGAAAAGGATGTGAGGCAGCCTGCTTAGCTAGGATTGGCTGTGAGTCTGGAGAGGCTCCCTAATGTGGGAAAAGGGTAAGAGAGAGACCTCCAGCAGTCCAGATTCCCACCATACACCTACAATCCTAGCCATGGGAGAGCCCCTCAACCCTCACAGCCCCAAGTCTGACATACAGAGCCCCCTGGAGCCTGCACTGCTCTAGAGAGGGAGCTCACACTGGGTCTCACACACCTTGGAATCCTAAGCAGCTGCAGCATGGTGCCATTTTGAGAGCCTAGCTCCCACTAGACTGTGTCCTGTCCTGCCACTTGGCTGAGATGAGAGTCAGAAGCAATAACCCCACTCCCCAAGCAGAGGGGTGGCCATGCATTTTTGCATGCCTAATGACAAATTCCCCTGCCTGCAATTACCACTTGCAGGCTACTGCAAGGCTGAAGTATAAGCAAAGATTGCAACCCCCTGTGAAATCTTCCTATCTTGGGTGCTTCCAGAAAAAGCAACCCTGCCCTCCCTAGTAGTAGGACTACAACACAGACACTGCTCCCTGACCTGAGCACACTTACAGCTTGCGGATCACCCTGCCCCTGATTAGCACCCTCATACACCAACGGGGGGCCTGAAGGGAGACCCACCCAGCCCAGCTCCATCCCCATGACACCCAGCATACCATCCAGGGGCCTGGGGATTGCCCAGCCCAGCCCACCACCAGTGACACCTGAGGACTCCTTCTGGGATCTGAAGTCAGGTCCACTAAACTTACTGCCACCACCATAGTGGGAAGCCACCCACATGCATCACCTTTGGCTCTGGGGACCTACCTGTCCAAGCTGTCAGAGGCATACCAATATAAACATGGACTGCTTGGGTCCCAGAAGGTTGTTTGGCCACTGCTACTGCCATTGCTCATACCATTCCTGTTGCCCATGGGCACAAGAACCCATCTACCTGTGCAACCTATTTCTGTTGCCATTTCTGGCACCCAAGCAAGCCACCTGGAGGTCCAAGGAGGGGCCCGCCTGGACTAACACCAAATCCAGTGAACACCACTTGGGACCCAAGGACAGGCATGCTCAGCCTAATGCTACCACCTCAGGTTCCCAAAGTATGGCCCACTTGGCATCCCAGTCCCCCCAAAAATCTTCACCATAACCTCCACTAACAACCATACCCTAAGCCACTGAGAAAATCATAGACACCATTGACACTGTTTACAGCTAAGAAATCATACAGAAACTACACTACTGAACACACCCAGAATCAGAGCCAAAGGACCCTACCCAACCAACAGCACAGATGCATCTTCAGGAAACAGTTCTCCCCTATGAAGGCAAATTGAAAACACTGGAAGAAGTGACTGTGACACCGTGACACTATATGTGCAGATATCAACATAAGGACACAAGAAACATGAAAAAGAAAGGAAACACAATACTGCCAAAGGAACACAATAATTTTCCACCAACAGATCCCAATCAAAAAGAAATTTATGAAATCCCAGATAAAGAATTCAGACTAATGATACTAAAGAAGTTCAGTGAGAGACAAGAGAATTCAGAAAAATAATTTAAGATATAAATAAAAAATTTACCAAAAAGCTAGATATCACAAAAACAGAACCAAATGGAAATTCTGAAACTGAAGAATTCACTAAATGAAATACAAAATGCATTTGAAAGCTTTGACAATAGATTAGGTCAAACAGAATAAAGAATCTCAGAACGTGAAGACAGACGTTTTGAAAAGGAAACAAAAGAGTTAGAAAACCTGTGAAATAAACAAAAGATGAAAATACCTCAAGTCTAGCCAGAGATTTAGTCATTCAAATATAGGCAGTTCATATTTCCCCCAAAATAAACAAAATTCAAAAGGTTTTTGCCATGGCATATTTTAGTGAAACTGTTGAAAGTCAAAGACAGAGGAAATTCTAAAAACAGCAAAAGAAAGGCATCTAGTTATCTACAAATGAAGCCCTATCAGACTAACAGAAGACTTCTCAGAAGAAACCTTACTGGCCAAGAGAGAATGGTATAATATAGTCAAAGTGCTAAAAGAAAGAAACTACCACTCAAGTATACCATACCCAGAAAGATCATCCTTCATAAATGAAGGAGAAAGTAAGTGTTTCTCAGAGAAGCAAATGCTGAGGAAATTCATCACCAGTGGATCAGCTCTACAAGAAATGCTTGGAAGGGTCCTGCATCCAGAGGAGAAAGAACAATAACTACCATCATGAAAACATAAAAACCACTGGTAGAGAAACCATACAAACAAGGAAGAGAAAAAACTCAAATGTAACCACTATAGAATACCACCAAACCACAGTGATAGACAATGAGAAAAAGAGAGGAACAAAAGACATACAAAACAACAAGAAATCAATTTTTAAATGACAGGAATAAGCCCTCACATGTCAAAAATAACCTTAAATGTAAACAGATTACCTTTACACTTAAAAGATATAGATTGGCTAAAAGATAAAAAAAATGATTCAACTATTTTCTGCCTCCTAAAAATTCATCTCACCTATAAGGACACAGACAGACTGAAAATAAGGGAATGGAATAAGACATTCCATGCAATTGGAAACCAAAAGTGAGTAGGAATAGCTCTACTTATAACAGATAAAACAGACTTTAAGTCAAAACAGTAAAAACAGACAAAGAGGGTCATTGTATTATAAAGGGATTAATTCAGTAAGAGGATAAGATACAGCAATTCTAAATATATATCCACCCAGCACTGAGGCACACAGATATTTGAAGCAAATATTATTAGATCTAAAGGGAGAGATAGACATCAATACAACAATACTTGGGGACATCAAATCCCACTCTAAACATTAAACACATCATCTAAACAGAAAATTAGCAAAGAAACATTGAATTTAAACTGCATATTAAACCAAATGGAGCTAAGAGAAATTTAAAGAACATTTCACCCAACAGTTACAGAATACACATTCTCCTTATCAGTACACAAAACATTCTAAATAATAAATCATACATTAGTGCACAAAACAAGTCTCAAAAAACTTTTTTAAAAACAAAATCATATCAACTATCTTTAAAGAGAAAATCAAAAAAATTGTTGAAATGAAAGTCAAAACACAACACACTAAAACCTACAGGATACATCAAAACCAGCTAAGAGGGAAGTTTACCGCAATAAACAAGTATCTCAAAAAAGTAGAAAGATTTCAAATAATCTAATGATAAATCTCAAGGAATCAAAAACAAAAACCAAACCCAAAATTAGTAGAAGGAAATAAATAGTAAAGATAAGAGCAGAACTAAACAAAATAGAGACTAAAAATACACAAAGAATAAATGAAATAAAAAGTCATTTTCTTAAAAAATTTAAACAAAATTGATATACCACTTGCTATAGTAATCTAGAAGAAAAGAGAATGCCCCAATAAACAAAATCAGAAATAAAAAGTAGACTGTTATCACAGAAATACAAAAGATCATCAGAGAATATTATGAACAATTATACATTGACAAACTAGAATACCTAGAAGATATGGATAAATTCCTTGACATATACAGCCTACCAAGATTGAATCTGAAAGAAATGGAAAACCTGAACGGACCAGTAATAAATAAAGAGATTCAATCAGTAATAAAAAGTCTCTCAACGAAGAATAGTTTAGGATTGGATGGCTTTGCTGATTAATTCTACCAAACTTTCAAAGAAGAAATAACACCAATTATCCTCTAACTATTCCAAAAAATTAAAAAGTGGAAATTCTTTCCAACTCATTCTATGAGGCCAACATTACCCTGATACCAAAACCAGATAAGGACACAACAAAAAAGCCATATCCCTGATGAATGTAGAAATAAAATTTATTAACAATATACTAGTAAACCAAATCCAACAGCACATAAAAAGTAATATACCATTGTATTAGTTTGTTCTCCCACAAATCCAAATGATATCATTCCACCCCTGACCCCTCCCAAATCTCATGTTCTCCCCACATTGCAAAATACAAGAATCCCTTTTCAACAGTTCCCCAAGTCTTGACTTATTTCAACATTAACTCACAAGTCCACAGTCCAAAGTCTCTTCTGAGACAAGGGAAGTCTCTTCTGTAAAATTAAAAACAAGTTAGTTACTTCCAAGATACAATGGGGGTACAGGCATTGGGTAAGTACTCCCATTCCAAAAGGGAGAAATCAGCAAAAAGAAAGGGGCTAGAGACCTCATGCAAGTTTGAAACCCACCAAAGAAATCATTGAATCTTAGAACTCCAAAATAATCTCCTTTGACTCCATGTCTCATATCCAGGCTACGCAGATGCAAGGGGTATGTTCCTAAGGCCTTGGGCAGCTCTGTGTCTGTGGCTCTGCAGGGCTCAGCCACCATGGCTGCTCTCAAGGGCTGTTATTGAATGTCTGCAGGTTTTCCAGGTGCACGGTACAAGCTGTCAGTGTGGCTACCATTCTTGGGTCTGGAGGGTGGTGGAACTCCTTTCACAGCCCCACTAGGCAGTGCTCCAGTGGAGACTCTGTGTGAGAGCTCCAACCCCATATTTCCCCTCTGCATTGCCTTAGTACACTTTTAAACAACCAGATCTCATGAGAACTCACTATCACAAGAACAGAAAGAGTGAAATCTGCCCCCATATTCCAATCAACTCACTCCAGGGCCCTACTCCAACAATGGGGATTACAATTTGACATGAGATTTGGGCAGGGGCACAAATCTAAACCATATCAACCATGATCAAGTAGGATTTATCCCAGGGATTCAAAGATGGTTCAATATACACAAATCAAACATGTGGTAAATCACATCAACAGAATAAAAGGGGGAAAAATGTGATCATCTCAACAGGTGAAGCAAAAGCAATTAATAAAATTCAACATCCCTACATGGGTAAAACTCTCAATAAATTAAGCATTTGAATGAATATAACTCAATAAAATAAAGGTCATACATAACAAACCCACAGCTAACAGCATACTGAATTGTGGGAAGAACAAGGATGCCCATTTTTGCCACTCCTATTCAACACAGTACTGGTAGTCCTAGCCAAAGTAATCAGGCAAGAGAAAGAAATAAAAGACATCTAAACTGGAAAGAAGAAAGTCAATTGTCCTTGTTTAAAGATAATATAATATTATATTTAGAAAAGACTCACCAAAAACTCTTGTCTGATAAATTCACTAATGTTGCAGAGTAACAAATCAATACACAAAAATCAATAGTGTTTCAATACACCAAGGAACTAGCTAACAAAGAAATCAAGAAGACAACCCATTTTCAATGGCTACAAAAATATAAAATACCTATGAATAAAATTAACCAAAAAAGTGAAAGATCTCCACAAGGAAAACTACAAAACACTAGTGAAAAGAAATCAAAGAAGACACAACAAATGGAAAGACATCCCAGGCTCATGAATTAGAAGAATTAATATTAATATGACCATTCTGCCAAAAGCAATCTATAGATTCAATGCAATCACCATCAAAATAATGTCATTTTTCACATAAATAGAAAAAACAATCCTAAAATTCATATCAAAAAAACCTAAAAATTCATATCAAAATCCTAAAATTCATATTAAAAAAACCCTAAAAATCAAAAAGAGCCTGAATAGCCAAAGAATTCTGCAGTAAAAGAAACAAAGCTGGAGGCATCAAACCACCTAACTTCAAAATACATTACAAGGCTATAGTGACGAAAATAGCATGGTATTGCTATAAAAACAGACACATAGACCAATGGAACAGAATTGAGAATCCAAAAATAAATTCATATATTTACAGCCAACTGGTTTTCAACAAAGGTGCCAAGTGTTTACACTGGGGAAAGGATACCCTCCTCAGTAAATGGTGGTAGGAAGAGTGGATATCCATAGATCCACAGACTGGATATCCAGAAGAATGAAAGCAGACTCCTCTCTCACCATGTACAAAAACCAACTCAAGATTAAGTAAGACTTAAACATAAGACCTGAAACTATAAAAATGCTAGAAGAAAACATATGGAAAACACTTCAGGACTTTGGTCCAAGGCAAAAGTTTTATAGCTAAGACCTCAAAAGTGCAGGCAACAAAAACAAAAATAGACAAATGAAATTATAATAAACTTAAAAGCTTCTGCACAGTAAACAACCAACAGAGCAAAGAAACAATCTGTTAAAATTGGATAAAATATTTGCAAAGTATTCATCCAACAAGGGACTAATGTCTAGAATATATAAGAAACTCAAACAACTCAGCTTCAAAAAACAAGCAAACAAATAAACAATTCTATTAAAAAGTGGGCAAAGGACTTACGTAGACATTTCTCAAAAAAACCCATACAAATAGACAACAGGTATATGAAAAAATGATCAGCATCACTGATCACCAGGTCAATGCAAGTCAAAACCACAATGAGATATGTTCTTAGACCAGTTAGATGGCTATCATTAAGAAAACAAAAAATAACAGATGCTGGTGAGGATGTGGAGAAAAGGGTACTCATACACTGTTTGTGGGAACATAAACACTATGGAAACCAGTATGAAGATTTCTCAAAAACACTAAAAATAAAATTTCCATATGATGCGGCAATCCAACTACTGGATATTCATCCAAAGGAAAAGAAATCAGTTATATCAAAGGGACCATGTACTCACATGTTTATTGCAGCACTATTCACAATAACCACGACAAGGAATCAACCTAAGGTCCAAATGCATAAAGAAAATATGATATACTAAACCACATATGCACAAACCACAAATACATGAAGAAGATGGAATACTATTCAGCTGTACAAAAGAATGAAACCCTGTAAGTTGCAGCAACATAGGTGGAACTGGAAGTCATTATGTTGAGTGAAATAAGGCAGACACAGAAAGACAAATTTCACATTGTTCTTACTCATATGTGGGAGCTAAATATGTTGATCTCTTGGAAACAGAGAGCAGAGTGATAGATGCCAGAGTCTGGGAAGGATGTGTATGTGGCTGGGAAGGGTGTGTATGTGGCAGGGAAGGGGTGAAGAAATGAAAAAAGGTGGGTCAATGGGGACAGACCATACAGATAAATAGAGTTATAAGTTCTCATGTTCAATAGCAGAGTTAACAACAATAAATTGTATAGTCAAAGTAACTGGAAGAGAGAACTTGAAATGTTTCCAACACACAGAAATGATAAATCCTCAAGGTGACAGATACCCCAACAACCCCGATTTGATCATTATACATTCTATGCATTCAACAAAGTATCACATGTACCCCGTAAATATGTAAAATAGTAGATATCAATTAGAAAATATGCAGTCTTCCAATTCATAAAAATGGTATTCTTTTCAACAGATTCAAATAATCTGTAATGACTTTCGGCAATGTCTTATAATTTTTAAAATTTGTCCAACTTATTTTTTATTCTGCTTATTCTAGATATTTTATGTGTTAGACAATTAAAATGAAATTTTTTGTATTATAGCATTTTCTAAGTGGTTAATATTGATACATAGGAAAGCCACAGCATATAAAGCATTCATGTTTCCTGGGCATCTTAATGAATTCTCTTATTAATGCTAATAATATTTCTATCAATGTTCTTAAGTTTTCTTGGAAGGTAACTACATCATTTTTAAATAATGATAATTTCATCTCTTCTTTTAAATAGCTGTATCTGTTGTCAGGTTCCAAGCCTTATTGCATGAAATAATATTTAAGTAGTACAGGTTGGAATAAGGGAGAACATTCTTACCATATTGTTGGGTTTTTTTAAATTTATTTTTTAATTGCATTTTAGGTTTTGGGGTACATGCGAAGAACATGCAAGATTGTTGCATAGGTACACACGTGGCAGTGTGATTTTCTGCCTTCCTCCCCTTCACCTATATCTGGCATTTCTCCCCACGCGATCTCTCTCCAACTCTCCACCCCCCACTGTCCCTCCCCTATTTCCCCCCAACAGACCCCAGTGTGTAGTGCTCCCCTCCCTGTGTCCATGTGTTCTTTGTTCAACACCCGCCTATGAGTGAGAACATGCAGTGTTTGATTTTGTGTTCTTGCGTCAGTTTGCTGAGAATGATCGTTTCCAGGTTCATCCATGTCCCTACAAAGGACATGAACTCATCGTTTTTGATGGCTGCATAATATTCCATGGTGTATATGTGCCACATTTTCCCTGTCCAGTCTATCATCGATGGGCATTTGGGTTGGTTCCAGGTCTTTGCTATTGTAAACTGGTGCACAGCATTATTAAAGACAGGGAGATCAAATGTGTGTGGGAGGGGAAGGAAAGGCTTCATAGAGGAGGTGAGTTTTTAAAGATGTGGAGGTATTTGTTAGGCTGATTGAGATGGGGAATATCAAGGATGAAGGAAGTTCCAGACAGTAGGAGTGGAAGTAAAGCTGCAGTGGCCTGCTCCAGCTTGGTGTATACACAGGACTGACAGAAATTTGACATGACTAGAGCTTTTAATAACAAAGATGAGGCAAGAAACCAGGTTGGTAGGAACCAGATCATAGAGAGCCTTGAATCCAGATTTAAGGACTTTGATTTTTCTTTGTAGACCAGTATGTTTCAAACTGGATTCCACTACCTCCTTGAGTGTCAAGGAAGTTCATTAGGAAGGTGATATGGATTGGCTGTGTCCTCACAGAAGAGCTCTAATTGTAGCTGCCATAATTCTCACGTGTGTGGAAAGGACCTGGTGGAAGGTAATTGAATCATGAAAGTGGGTCTTTCCCATGCTGTTCTCGTGATAGTGAATAAGTCTTATGAAACTGATGGTTTTATGAAGGGGAGTTCTTCTGCACACCCTCTATCTTACCTGCCACCATGCAAAACGTAACTTTGCTTCTCCTTGCCTTCCACCATGATTGTGAGGCCTCCCCAGCCATGTGGAACTGTGAGTTCATTAAACCTTTTTCCTTTATAAATTACCTCGTCTCAGATATGTCTTTATTAGCATTGTGGGAACAGACTAATACAGAAGGCAAAGAGCATGCCAAAAAGGCGGACTTTTGGGGGGCTGTGAACGCTAGGCTAAGGAGTTTTAAACACTAATCTTTAGGCTATGTAAAATTATTGAACACTTTTAAGGAAGGAGGTGATAAGCTAAGAACTATTTTTGGATGATCAATCAATCCACAAGATTTCTGTACTATTCCAGAAATCTGGAAGTCATCCCGAATTGCTTCATTGTTCTTCTAATTAATAACTAAGCAGTTGCTAAATCCTATTCATTCTTTCTCCTAAACAGTCCTCAAATCCGTTCTTTCCCTTCCTTCCTTACTGGGACTTTAAGTGGCTCAGGTCCTCATCATTTTTCCCCTTGTCAAATAAAAGAGCCTTTAACTTACTGCTCAGTAGTCTTTAGTCAATCCTATGCATAACTTTGTCATATCACTTCTTGCACCATTTTGAAATTCATGACCTATTTTTTCCTTTTATTTTTTTTTTTAAACAGGGTCTCACTCTGTCACTCAGGCTGGAGTGCAGTGGCATAATCATAGCTCACTGCAGCCCCAAACTCCTGGGCTCAAGGGATCTCTCTGCCTCAGCCTCCCAAGTTGCTGGGACTATAGCTATTTGCCACCATGTCCAACTAGTTAAAAAAATATTTTTTTAGAGACACAGCCTCACTTTGTTGCCCAGACTGGTCTCAAACTCTAGGCCTCAAGTGATCCTCCTGCCTCAACCTCCCAAGTCTCTGGGATTACATGCGTGAGCTACTGTGCCCAGCTGAAATTTATTTCTGAAGTATATATGTTTTCTATTAGAGTACAAGTTCCTGGAAAACTGATGTGGAAGGTCCTGAAAGACTGTCATTAGGATTCACTGCTAAATGTTCTTCAGTTATTCATTCTCTCTCACACATCAGTTTGCCCTTTTCTACGAATTGTACGTGTAGCATACAAACATGCTATATTTTTCCCCATCTTAAAAAATCTACCTTTGTTTCCATATCCTCCATTTGCTACTATTCCCTTCATAGCAAAACTTAAAATAATTGTATAGAACCACTTTCTCTATTTCTTCACTTCAGTTTTTTCATAAACTCACTTCACTCTTTCATCTCCATCACTCCACTACAAAGTCACTCGTCACAGTCATCAGATCCAATAGTGAACTCTTCATCCGCATCTTATTTAACCTTTGAGTTGCACTGGATACAGTGGATAATAACATCTTAAAATAGCTGAAAATATTCTCTTAAGTTTCCCATTGGCTTAGCGGATATTTCTTTTCAGGATTCTTTGCTGGCTCCTCTTCTTTTAATAGGTCTCTTAAATCTGGGATGGTGCAGTCCTGGAGTCTCTTCCTTTTACTGTCTACGTTCACTTCCTCAGGAATCTCCAGTCCTGTGGGATATATGCTGACAATTTTGAAACTTATATTTTTGAGTCTGGGCCTCTTCACTCTGATCACAAACTACCTACTTGGCGTGTCTTTTGGGATTGCTATTAAGCATCTCAACTTAGCATGGTCAGATCAGAATTTTGTCCTTCAACCTCCCTTCTTTCCCCCAAGTTATTTCTCATGAAGTCTTTGACATTCCAGTCTATGGCACTCTTGTTCATCTCACTGTATGAGCCAAAAATCCAAGTCTTTTGTTTCTCTTTTTTGATCCCTCTCATACTTCTAATCCAACCACCAGCAAATTCTCTTGGTGCTAACTTCAAAATCTTTATGCCAAATCTGAATGCCTCTCACCATTTGCACTGCCACCATCCTAGTGTAAGCTACTATCAGCATTCATCTGGTTTACTTTAGTCATCTCTAAATTAGTTTTTTGCTTACACTTTTGACCCCTTAGACTCTTTTCCACACAGCCATCCGGAGTCATCTTAAGTTTGTAATTCATATCGTGTCATTGTCCTGTTCAAAAATTCTCAGAATATATTTGATCATGGTTTTAATACAGCTTACCCAGCATCATCTGGCTATAGGCATTCTAACTACAAACCCCTAATTCTCCTCCTTGTACGCACCACTCTGGACACATCGACCTTCTTGCTATTCCACCAATATGCCTTTTTCACTGTCTCAGGACCTTTGCATTTGCTATCCCAACTACTTCAATGGCTCCTTCCTGCACATAATTCTCAGATGCTACATCCTCAGAAAGACTTTCTGACAATCTGTATAAAATGTCTACTCAATCATCCCCCATCCCAACTTTTATCTCTATATTTATTTATTCTGCCTTTGCTTCACAGCACTTATCACTAAGCTTACATTATATATTTATTTGACTCTTTATTTTCTGGTTCTTTCAGTAGAATGTGGCAAAACACTCTTTTCTTGACCTAACTCTAGTCAGACTCCTCTGAGCCCAGTAGGTCCTGTCCTTGGGCATGTCTTCAAGAGCCCAGTTTGAGCAAGAATTCTGCTAAGCCAATTTGGCCAAAATTCCCCACCCTCACTACCTGATCACTCTTGATATCTAACCAAATTTCTTACCCCTGCACCATTTCCTGGCTAATGGCTGATCACCCTGGCCTGCCTTCAGCAAGAATCCTGTTAAGTCAGTTTAGCAAAGAATTACCTCACCCTCCTAGTAATTTTCCATTCATCAACACATCTCATCCCTCCTCCTTGGCTATAAATCTCTACTTTTCTTTGTTGTATTTGGAGTTGAGCCCAAGCTCTGTCTCCTACTGCAAAACCTCATTGCAGGAGGCCCTATACCTATCACAATAGTCCCATATAAAGTCTACCTTACTGTCTTCAATAAGTGTGATGAATAATTCTTTTTATAAACAAATACTACCATTATAAGTGGTAAATAAGATAGGCTATACTATCTGTTTTGTTCATTGCTACATTCCCTTTGCCTAGAATAGTATTGTGCACTCAGTAGGTGTTCAATATGTCTTTGTTCAATGAATGAATGCACTTAGAACAAAGCAATGATATACTCAGAGAATCTAGAAATGTTTAATCTGTGAAATAGCTCGTTGTGTAACAATTCAAAAACATTTCAACCTTTGTAAAGTAGAGGGTGAAAAGTTTATTAATTAATGCTTTAAAAAAACAGAATTTTACAGAATTGAAATCCCAGAGTCTTGAAAGGGTACCTAGTTTAACCCTACATCCAAATTAAAAAAAGAAATTGAATTATCTGATTATTTTTAAAGGTCTTTATTCTTGGAAAGAGAATTAGTTTACCTAATTTATCTTAAGTTGGCATTAATCATGTCAAAGTTTAGTAGTTAACAGGATTGTGCCAACAGCCAAAGAATTAACACCCACTTGAGGTCATTAAGAGAGTATTATAAAAGGCTTCAAATAATACGTATATTATATAGTTTTGTCAAGGGTTGTTTTAATTCCAGTGGACAGCCATAACAGAGATGATAATCAGCTCAAGGTGACATTGGTATCTCCTTATTCAAACTTCACCAGTTCAAAAGTATTCAGTACAGATAGTCACTGAATTTATGCCAGGAGGAAAATAATTGATTTAACTGATCTAAAAGTGTGTTTGAGCTTTTTTCAGACAAGCTGTCAACACACACATGAAAGCAAGATTCTAAAAGAGTTGTCAGATCCATAATGTTTATACAGCAAAGCAAACAACCTTTGTTATTCCAATTAATGCTTCTGCTCATGAAGGATGTCTGATCCAAAATGTTTTATTTTTTCTCAGCTGCACTGAAAATTATAATGTTGACTCATATTGAAGCAATTTAGAAATGTACTCAGCCACCAAATGAAAATGGATTATGTTAAGTATAATATTTGTTACTAGGGTGCCTGCTAAAAATAACATCTCAAAATTATATATTACATTTCCTTTAAAGGGTTTTAAGTATTGTCACATTTCTCTCCTTATCTCTTTGAAGGGGGCTAGGCCCATGATAGTATTCTCTCAACCTTAAAAACCAATGATGATAAATATCAGGAGGTAAACTGTGTATAGGGAAAATAATGTGGCAAGATCAGTTTGTTGAGACACTTTGGATGGTGACCTACAATACTTTACAGTAATTCCTCTATCTTTTTCCTTTGATTGTTTAACTCTAAAACAGTGAGTGGAGTTTTGGAGTTGAATGTCCCAACAACTGAAAAGTACTTTTAGTACTTTTCTAGTTCAACACTATTAGTTTTATCAATAAGAAGTGAAATGATCTGTTTAAGGACACATTGCTAAGAAGCTAAGATGGAACATTACACACATATGTAATTATATATATAATTTTGAGGCAGGGTCTTGCTCTGTTGCCCAGGCTGGAATGCAGTGCTGTGATCTTGGCTCACTGCAACTTCTGTCTCCCAGGCTCAGGTGATCCTCTCACCTCAGCCTTCTTAGTAGCTGGGACTATAGGCACACACCATTAGTTGGCTATTTTTTGTAGAGACAGGTTTTCACTATGTTGCCCTGCCTGGTTTCAAGCTCTTGGACTCAAGAGATCTGCCTGCCTTGGCTTCCCAAAGTGTTTGGATTTCAGGTGTGAGCCACCACACCAGCTCATGATCTTTTGTTCTAAATACTGAGCTTTCTCTAAATAGTGAGCTTTCTCTACTACCTCTTGTAATCATGAATAATTATTGAGATAAATCCAACGAGACTGGAATATTCAAGTTAAAATGATTGGATGTTTCAACAAATAAATGATATTTTAAAAAAAGGGTGGGAGGAGAAACTACTCTAGATTAAAAGAGACATATAGACAAAATGGTAAGTGTGACTTTTTTAATCCTGATTAGCATAAGCCAATTGTAAAACTACATTCCTGAGATAATCAAGGGATATTCAGCACAGAGTGGGTATTTCATAATGGTAAGGAATTAGTGTTAACTTTGATAGCTATGATAGCAGTAGTACGGTTGTGCCAAAAAGAAGTGCTTATCTGTTAGAGCTATGTAATGAAGTATTTACCAGCAAAATAATCTGGTTATTTACTTTAAAATACTCCAGAGGCCGGGCGTGGTGGCTCATGCCTGTAATCTCAGTACTTTGGGAGGATGAGGTGGTTGGCTCACCTGAGGTCAGGCGTTCGAGACCAGCCTGGCCAACATGGCGAAACCTGTTTCTACTAAAAATACAAAAATTAGCTGGGTGTGGTGGCATACACCTGTAATCCCAGGAGGCAGGAGAATCGTTGGAACCTAGGGGGCAGAGGCTGCAGTGAGTGGAAACTGTGCCACTGTACTCCAGCCTGGGTGAAAGAGCAAGACTCTGTCTCAAAAATAAATAAATAAATAAATAAATAAATAAATAAAAACAAAAAATACTCCAGAAAATAAATTTAAAAAGTGCAGAGATAGATTGGTAAATGCTGACAGTGTTGATCATCACAGATGCTAGGGTTATTTATGCTACTCTACTTTTGTGTATGTTTGAAGTTTTTCATACAAAATGTAAAAAATGTAATTATTGAGCTTGTACTTCCTGTAAAATACCATAAGCATGCTTCATTACTCAAGTGTCCAACTTTATTTTAAATTGGAGACAACCGTAGAAGCCCTATATCATGACTCTCTAGATTTCTAAGATGCTAACTCATGCCTCTCTAACCTCACTAATGACTGCTGTGCTGAGATATAAAATTATGCTTTGCATTTAATATGTGTATACATAAAATAAAACTGCCCTCTTCCCTGTATTGTTGTTACTTGATTCTCTAGCTTAGTAACTAACTCTTTTTAAAATTCAATTTAGCAAATATTTTGATATACCGGGTTCCACTAGGCTCCGGGAACAGTAGGTGGGTTATGAACATATTATTTGCATATATTACATTTTAAAAAATACATATATGTATATATCTACATGTATGTATGATGTATATGATAATAGAATTGATAAATGCTATATTAGCTATATTAAACATGTACAATGGAAACCCTAAAAAGAAACATGTAATGAAAAACTTGATGAATTATGCTTAATGTCAGAATTATCTTTCTATTCTATTTAAAAATTTATAAAATATGAAGAGGTAATCAGAGAATACAGCCAAAAAATGTAGAAAACAGGTATTATAGAGGTATGTTGGATGATTAATTTATAAAAACACTGTTATTTTTCTGGATTTGGGGATATTTGTGGCATTTGTCAGCTTTTATAATTTTGTAGATAGTTGTTTTTCACTTAAATACTCACTTTCATACCCAATTTTTCATTTTTTTTTTCCTTAAAGGGATTCCCTCGCATTGTATAAACTTCAGCTGCCACATTATCTGAATCTGCTTGGACGTATATATTTTGCCACGCACTGTCCCAAGAGCTAAGGATACATCAGTGAACAAAATAGAGGAAAAAACCCTCTCTTCTTTTGTGAAGTTTAGATTCCAATTGGGAGAAACAGACAAAACAAAAATATGATAAGCACATAAATTAAATAGTATGTCAGAAGGCTAGTGCTATGTAAAAAAGTTAAGGAGGGTCAGGGATGGAGAGCACAGGGCAGGGAGCATGAGTGAGATAAAACTGCAATTTAGGCCTGGCAAAGTGGTTCATGCCTATAAATCTCAGTAATTTGGGAGGCTGAGACAGGAGAATCACTAGAGTCCAGGAGTTTGAGACCTGCCTGGGTAACACAGTGAGACCCCGTCTCTAAAAAAAAAAAAATTTTTTTTAATTACAAAAAAAAAAAATGAAACTGCAACCTAAATAGGGTGGCCAGGCTAGACTTCACCAAGAAGGTGTCTGTGAGCAATGACTTGAAAGAATTGGTTGCTGATAATACCAAGGGTGTCTAATACAGTATATTAGTTTAGTGGTCCTGCATTAATGTCCTATTCAGGCCTTATTTTAGAACATTTGAAGTAAAACAACCCCAAAGTTTCAGTAGTAGGAGGGTAAAGCAGTAATAGTAGGATGAGGGTTAAGAAATGAACACCTACCTGGGGCACCGGTCTTAGAGATTGGTACTAAACAACAGGGGCATGAAACCTTCATTGGATGATAATAAAATGGGAACATTGCATTTACCAGAACATCTTTAGGGGTGAGACCTCCAAGGGGCATGACTCTTAAGGAGATCTAGTCTGATTAACTGTTGGGTTTTCTATTGCTGAGTAGGAGGAAGCAAATATGGAACCATATCTGAAGTGTCCAGGACAACAGAAGGCTGAGTGCTGCCACCAAGAGTTGTTTTTCTTACCCATTCAGCATTCAACCTTTCCTTTAAATAAAAGCCAGAAAAATAACAAAAAGTAGTTTAAATACTTACAAGTTTATAGGATATATTATTGGACTGCCCAAGAAATAATAAAAATATGAAAATGGAACTACACCTATGACAATTTTAAATTTTCTTAAAACACCATACATTCTTTTTGTATAGGCAGCTGCGGTTTAGTAGGGAGACTGAAGGACAAGTCAGAACTGGGTATGAGTTTTGACTCTGCCACATTGTAGCCTTGGGCAAATCAGAAAGGGAAAAACTAAGTTTTATCATCTATAAAATGGGAATAATAATCTTTCTATCTTTCTTTTATGACCATTAAATAATTGTGTTTAAATGAACTTCTTAACAAAGTACTATAGATGTTTCACATAATAATAAAACTATTAAGGTAGTCCACAGTAGCTATGTAAGAATCATAGTTATTAAGTATATAATTATAGTATTTATAAACAAATAGTTAAGACAGTATGAAATGCTTTAAAATCTCAATTTACGGTTAGTCTTTGTGTAGCTTCAAGAAAGCAATCTAACTTAAAGTGAAGACTTTTCAACATTTTTTAAGGGGATATTAGAGCAGGAGACATATACATCTCATATCTCAAAAGCAGAATAGGTCTTTTCTTACTCACTTGAATACTGAAGGAATGACCCTTAACCAAATGAAAGTTCAGCACAAAAATAACTGGCTATTTTCTCAAAATTGCCAGCTAGGTAGAGTGATTCCTAAATGATACTTCTTGTCAGCAAGAAAGATGATCTGAAGAATGAACAAAAATAGCCTCTGTTTAACAGCTGTGATATCTATAATTTATAAGCTGTGATAATCTCTCATCAGATTGTCTTGATGTATAGATGAGAATGAATGTTTGAAATTTCTATATTTAGTACTTCTCAGAAAACAAAGTTTTGTTGCGTTCTATTCTTTTTGATCAATACATTTTAATTTACATATAAACAGTGTTCAAGAGACTTCATGTTTCAGGAATGTGACCTTGAAACTCTATTGGCATGCAATGCTATAAATGTTTGACTAATCCTTAATTACTTATCCCCAAACAGCAATATTTTACTGTTTTAAAATTATTTCATTGGTAAATAAAAATATTTAGTATGTATATGTTTTGAAATATATATATTGTGGAATGGCTGTTAAGTCAAGCTAATTAACACACATACTAATCTTTTTGTGTGTGTGGTGAGAAGCAAATAAACTTTAATCACTGAAAGAACATTAAAGAATGGACAACGACATTAAAGGAAGGAAGGAAAGGAGGGAAGGAAGGGTAGGAAAGAAGGAAGTGAAGCAGAGATAATCACTTTATTACCAAATTCCTTGCCAGTCTTTTTTCTTTTATGGGTGGGGGGGGCGGGGAGGTCAGTCTCTTAACACACTGCTTAGGCATCATGCTTCTAATTTCCTCTTATGATTCTTTTCGCTTCTATATCACATTTATTCTTCCTTTAATATGTGACCTTGTATTGCCCTTGCCCTTCACAATTCCACTGTCGCTCACGTATTTTACTTTCTGGGGGCAGAATATTGTTTACCTTTCCACGTCTTTCCCATTTCCCTCTCGTGCAGCTCTACCACATTTCGGTACTATATGTTTACGTAAGCATGTGATAAAACTACATATGCATATAAGCATGTGCTAAAATACACTCGAGCAAATACCGTGACTGAGGTTTTTTGGAAAACTGTGGGCAAATTAGTTAAAATTGAGAGCTCTGGAGGAGAGGGTCTCTTTCATCTACAGGACAAAATAATTGGGAACTGCAGAATAAGTACAGGAGGCCAATTCAAGAGAGCACACAGCTGTGCGCATTCTCCCTGTGCCGCGACCTGTATCCAAAAGCCTCAGACGAGACTGGCGGAGCTTCCTGCAGGCTTTCCTGCCCTTTGACCAGGGCCCTTCTCGCCGCCTCCACTCTCGCCTCTTCCCTTTTACAGCCCCTCGCTCCCCACACCCAAGGCCTGTCTCTCTTCTTCCAGTTCGACTTCCACGTCTTTCCATTCCCCTGGATCAGGCCCCAGTGTCACCCCCCATTTTCACTCCCTTCGGTTTTCCTCAAAAAGGGCTCCCCTGCCTCCCTCGCGGCCCCGGCCCACCCCCTCGCAGCACCTGCCGCTTCTTCCCCTCACTCGGACCCCGCAGCACCTGCCGCTTCTTCCCCTCACTCGGACCCCGCGCACCTGGCGCGGCCCCTCCCGCACTCCAGCCCAGCGCCCCGCGTTGCCGTCCCCCGCCGTCGCTGTCTCAGGCTCCGCCGCAGGCGCTCCACACTCCCGGGCGCCGCGCGCTCCCCTCTCGGCCCCGCCCCGCCGGTCACTCGCCCGGCGCTTCCCACCTGGGCCTGGCTAGCCCCAGCGCCCCCTCCCGGGACCCCGCGCCAGCCCCGCGCCCCTCGCGGCTCCGCGCGCGCGGGCCCGCCCCCCCCGCAAGGCCCGCTGCACTGTGGGTAGGCGGCGGCGGCGGCGGCGGCGCGGAGCGGCAGGCGGCAGAGCGAGGCCGCGCGCGTCGAAGATGGCTGAGAAGCAGAAGCACGACGGGCGGGTGAAGATCGGACACTACGTGCTGGGCGACACGCTGGGCGTCGGCACCTTCGGCAAAGTGAAGAGTTGAGTACGCGCTCCGGCCCGCCGCGCGGCGCTGCGTGGCTCGCGGGAGGCCGGGTGGAGCGGCGGGGGCCCCGGGCCGCGGGCGGGCACGGGGCTCGGCGGCAGGTGGAGCGGCCCCAGCCGCGCGGAGCTCGGGCCCCGGGAGGGCGGCGCGCACTGCCTCGCCCGGCGCGGGCGTCCGGGCCCCGCAGAATCCGGAGAAGAGGGCGGGGGTGTGGGCTGAGGACGGGCGTCCTGGGTTCCAGGTCCCGCGTCCATCTGCCTTTCTGGGGGTCGGAGCAAGGCACTTCTGTCTTCTCAGGACCTCAGTGTCCACCTGTCCTCTCAGAGCTGGGTCCGCGAGGCGCCTCCCAGCTCGGAGACTGTAGGCGGAGGGCCAGGGATCATCCATGCTCCTGAGGACTGAGGCGCCGCTTCGTGCCGGGTGCCCTGTTAGGTGCTTTGCATGGGATGTCATTGAATCTTTACAGTGACTTGGTCAACATGTTGTCCTCACCCTAAAGGTGAGAAAACTAGGACCCCCAGAGGTGTAGTAACATGCCCAAGGTCACACAGAAATGGTCAGTGCCAGGGTGAAGTCTAAGATGTCCTCCAATTCTGGTCTTGCTCGGAGGTCCCTGCTATCCCCAGATTCCTTCTTGTTCCAGGACTCTCGGTTGGTGGGGGTGACTACTTAGGGGATGCTCCAGGGCCAGAGGTTGTGAGTCTTTCTTCCCGGGGTGTTGTTAAACGCTGGAATGCAGCTGGTTTGAATGACAGGTTAATTAGAAAGAGGTCTGAAGGTGGTTGTGTTTGTATAATGGCTATGAGGAAGACTTCTGGGATAAGGGAGAGAAAAAGGTTCCTTGGTGTTTGGCGAATTTGAGGCTGAGGAGGTCGTTCTGCTAAGGTCTGCCTTCATGAAGATAGGATCCCGTTTTGGATGTAGAAAAACAGGCTGTCTTTGAAATGTTATACTTGATTAGAGTTAAGTAACTAGTAAAAAGGGTAGTTAAGTATTGAACTTTCATTTTTTTTCCGTTAATTAGTCACATGGGATTTAATTAACTTGCCCTCTCTCCAGAATAGAGACAGTCTATTAAAAATACTCTGATTGTTGCAAATCCAGAATTATAAGTGAAACATTGGATTTTTTTCCTCTCTCTTTGCTGAAGAAATGCTGGGTAGGCAGTCTGGAAGTTGTATTCTGAGGTCTCTGTTTCCTTATAAAATTCATGTTTTAACCCCAAGTCAAGGCTGTTGAATAAGTAGAAGAGACTCACTGTTCATTCCTGTGGTAAGGATCAGCTCCCGTTTTCTTGCACGTATTTAATACCCATTCATTTGTTCTTCAAGAGCATCTGCAACGTGGTAGGCACTGTTCTAGGCAATGAGGATACAGCAAGGAAAAAAGCAGATCTTTTCCTGGAACTTACATTCTAGTAGGGGAAGAGAGTAATCAGAATATATGTAAAAGGTCTGTTTAGTTTTATTGAGAAAAATGAATCAGGGAAGGGAAGATAGGGAGTTTTGTGAGGTTGGCAGTTTTCAGTAAGGTGGTCAGACAAGGTGGTATTTTTGCAAAGAACTAAAAAGTTTGCAAAATTATTTGCTGTCCTGTGAGGGTTATGAAGTCCTGGGTTATTTTTGAAAGACCTTATAAATCGAGTGGACACTTAGAAGGTGTTTAGGATGAATAGAGGAAGATCCAGGGATTGGATTAACGCCTGTAATGTTATGTGTCATTTAGTATCATTACTAAGGATTATTATGTTACAACATTATACAGTTGCTTAAGCAAACAGTGGCTTTGACATTTGGACACGTACCCTCTCAAAGTTATATAACTTAACCCTATGTCCTTTAAAATTGTGTTAAAACTTTTTGCTTGTCTTTTAAAGTTCTTATTTTGTAATATGAATGTAGAGTAGAATACCCATCAGATCAGTCAGCCTATTATCAAAGACAAATCTCTTGTGTATACTTTTGAGCTGTCTCCAGGCACGGCCTTCTTAAAATATAAATGAACAGAAGGAACTTTATGAGAAATCCTTTTCCTGGAGAACCTCTGTCCAGTGAACAACCAGTTGAAGGAGTTTTCCTAACACTGTACTAGATCCTCTCAAAAGTGATACTGTGGTTTCCTATCCAAGATTAGGATCAGTACAATTGTTTAATAAAAATTACAGAAACTGCTACAGTCTACAGCTACTCGTTTAATTCTTCAAGGGACAGGTGAAACAAAAAGCCATTTTTTTTAAAAAAAAAAGAAAACAGCTTTATTGCCCGGGCACAGTGGCTCATGCCTGTAATCCCAGCACTTTGGGAGGCCGAGGCAGGCGGATCACTTGAGGTCAGGAGTTTGAGACCAGCATATGGTGAAATCCTGTCTCTGCTAACAATACAAAAATTAGCTGGATGTGGTGGCAGGTGCCTGTAATCCCAGCTACTGATGAGGCCAAGGCAGGAGAATCGCTTGAACCTGGGAGGCAGAAGTTGCAGCGAGCCGAGATTGTGCCACTGCACTCCAGCCTGGGCGACAGAGCAAGACTGTCTCAAAAAAAAAAAAGAAAACAGCTTTATTTAGGTATATTTTACATATGAAATTCATCCATTCTAAGTGTACAATTCAATGATTTTTACGAATTTTACCAATTGTTGCAACTATCATTATAGATCAGTTTTAGGACATTTGAGAACACCACAGTAAGATTCCTTATACCCATTACAATTAATCTCTTTCCCGCTCTCAGTCCCAGGAAATCACGAATCTGTTTTCTACCTGTATAAATTTGCTTTTTCTAGGTACTTCTTCATAAACGTGATCATTCAATATATCATCTTTTGTGTCTAGCTTTTTATTTTTATTTATTTGTTTTGAGACAGAGTCTCCCTCTGTCTTTAGGGTGGAGTGTACTGGCGCGATCTCGGCTCACTGCAACCTCCAACTCCCTGTTTAAAGGAATTCTCCTGCCTCAGCCTCCCGAGTAGCTGAGACTACAGGCGCATACCACCATACTCAGCTAATTTTTGTATTTGTAGTAGAGACTAGGTTTCCCCATATTGGCCAGGATGGTCTCGATCTCCTGACCTTGTGATCCACCTGCCTGGGCCTCCCAAAGTGCTGGGATTACAGGCGTGAGCCACGGCACCCGGCCTTTGTCTAGCTTCTTTAACAATGCTTTTGAGGTTCATGCATGGCATAGCATGTGCCATTAGGTTCATTCCTTTTTATAGTTGAATAATATTCCATTGTGTGGATATGCCACATTTTGTCTATACAAAACCAGTTGATGGTCGTGGTTCCAAGTTTTGGGTTATTACAAATAAATGGAACTATGAATATTCACATGTAAGTCTTTGTGTGGACATACGTTTTCATATACCTTGGGTAGATACTTAGAAGTTGAATTGCTGGGTCATATCATAGTTTTATGTTTTACTCTTTGAGGAGCTTCCACACTTTTCCAAAATGGTCATACCATTTTATAACAGTCCTATCATGATACATGATAATTCCCTTTTCTGTGTTTCTTTGCCAGCATTTGTTATTGTCTGATTTATTATAGCCATTCCAGTGGGTGTGAAATAATATCTCATTGAGGCATTAACTTTGCATATTCCTAAGGACTAACGATGTTGAACAGTCGTCTCATGTAATTGCTAGTCATTTATATATTTTCATTGCTGAAATGTCTGTTTATATCTCTTGCTCATTTTCTAATTGGGTTACTTGTCATCTTATAAGTTGAGTTATGAGAATTCTTTGTGAATTCTGGATACAGATCCTTTAATGGATATGTTTTGCAAATATTTTCTTCCAGTCTGTGTGTCTTTTCATTTTCTTATGTCTTTTGAAGTATAAAAGTTTTGAATTTTCATGAGGCCCAATTTATTAGTTTTTAAAATTATTTTATGGACTATGCTCTTGGTGTCATAGGTAAGAAATCTTTGCCTAGCCCAAGTCTCAAATGTTTTCTTTTATGTTTTCTTGTAAATGTTTTATTATTTTTAGCTCTTTAATTCTATGATCTATTTTGAAGTCTTGTTTATGGTGTGAGATGAAGTTCTAAGGTTAACTTTTTGCATGTGGATAACCAAATGTCCCAGCAGTTTTTGTTGAAAGCAGGTCCCTTTTTAATTGTTGTAGATTTAAGACATTGTAAAATGAATTTCTACTAAAAAACTTAATAGTCGATTATTTAATTTTCAAAGCTTGGCCAGGTGTGGTGATTCACACCTGTAATCCTAGCACTTTGGGAGACTAAGGCAGAAGGATTCTTTGAGCCCAGTTTAAGACCAGCCTGGGCAGCATAGGGAGACCCTGTCTTAGATGGATAGACATATAGACAGACAGACAGACAGACAGATAAATGGTTATAAAAACATGGAAATGGAGAAGTGAGGAGCATTTTATATGCTTTCTCTCTTGACATTTTTCCTTTTTCTTATTTGTTTATTTTCATTTTTTAGAGACTGTGTTGGCCAGGCTGGTCTTGAACTTCTGGCCTTAAGCAATCTGCTGGCCTCAGCCTCACAGTATTGGGATTACAAGTGTGTCTCACCATGCCCAGCTTTGACTGTTAAGCTAATTAGAGATTTAGAAATTTTAGGCCAGGTACAGTGGCTCACGCCTGTAATCCCAGCACTTTGAAAGGCCAAGGTGGGTGGATCACTTTAGGTCAGGAGTTTGAGACCAACCTGGACAACATGGTGAAACTCCTCTCTACTGAAAATATAAAAATTAGCCAGGCGTGTTGGTGTGCACCTGTAGTCTCAGCTACTTCGCAAGTTGAGGCAGTAGAGTTGCTTGGACCCGGGATGCTGAAGTTGCAGTGGGCTGATATTGTGCCACTGCACTCCAGACTGGGTGACAGAGTGAGATTCCAGGAAAGAAAGAAAGAAAGGGGGGGGGCAGGGGAAGGAGGGAGGGAGGAAGGAAAGGAAGGAAGGAAGGAAAGAAGGAGAGAAGGAAGGAGAAAAGAAAAGAAGAATGTTGCAGTGGGCCGATATCATGCCACTGCACTCCAGCCTGGGTGACACAGTAAGACTCCAGGAAAGAAAGAGAGAAAGAGAAAGAAAGAGAGGGAGGGAGGGAGGGAGAAAAGGAAGGAAGGAAGGAAAGAAGGAAAGAAGGAAGGAAGGAAAGAAGAAAGGAGGGAAAGGAAGGAGGACGGTCAATTTTAACTTCATTTGTTGATATATTAATTTATGGACCAAAGTTAGGTATAATAAGCAAAAACTGAAAATGGCATAGTTTTAATAGCAGTAGTTTCAGGTTTTTTTTTTTTTTTTTTTTTTTTTAGGTATATGGAAATCTTTCTATTTGTTAATAATTAAAGCCTTATTTAAAATGTTTTAAATTTTCTCCTTCATTAGTCTATTGTATTATTAGATTACTGGGGGAATGGTTTTGGAAATAGATTAGATGGGCTGATGGGCTGACAGTTTTAAAGTAATGCTTTTTATATATTTAAAATTTTTCTCTATATTGGTTTTTTAAGTTCTCACTCTGGATAGGGTGGAAATCCTGTTAGAGAGCTCTCATAATTAGACTTGCTCAGTTCTTACCTAACTTCTCTAAAGGTGATAGAAATTCTAGAAGAATGGTTCTGTTGTTTGTGTTATATAAAGACTGGTTGAAAAAAAATTACAATGCCAATTGTTTATTTAAAAAGAAGCCTGCATTTTCAAGGTAAGGAGTGGTATATATGTGGTTTATGATTTAAATAATTTTTTTTCAACTTTTTACTCCAGAAATACGTTTATCCATATGTGGTTTATGAAATGATTATTCTTCATTGGAATTATACACCAAGGGATACTTAGGTTCTTTCTTGTCAGAAAAGTCTCACCAAGAAGTTACCCTTTCTGTTTTTTAAATAGTTACCTGAGTGGCCTACAGACTGCTTTCGAGAAATTAAGTAAATATTTTGCTAATTCCCCACGTTTTTGAGATAACAGGAAGGATAAACCAAAACTTAAAAAAGAAACAAAAACACAAAAAGTGTTACCTTATTTTGCAATGTAAATATCAAGTCCTAAATGATAAATCAAATTTTGCACAACTGTCCCTTCAATTGATGGAACTAAAAGTTATACCTATGGTATTCTGGTCCTTGCTAGGATTTGTTTTTGACTTGCATGCTAATGTGGAATCCCTGAACAATTTAAACTCCCTAGGCCTTCTTTTCTTCCTCTCCTAAAGAATAACACTGGAATACCCAATCTGTGAGGTCCTTTACAATGCTATTATTAAATCGATTTTTAAAAGATTTAATTCCAGCCGGGTGCAGTGGCTCATGCCTGTAATCCCAGCACTTTGGGAGGCTGAGGTGGGTGGATCACCTAAGGTCAGGAGTTCGAGACCAGCCTGATCAATATGGTGAAACCCCATCTTTTTAAAAAAAAAAAAAAAAAAAAGAAGTTTAATTCCAAAAAATGGATGTATTTAATTATGCATCCTGGTTAATGAATATTTGAATTCCTGAAGCTGAAATGTAGATGTATTGTAGAACAGAGGAAAAGGAAACATATTTGTAACACTTCAGTGATAGAAGCTACAATTTGATTGTTACTGTATTCTAATCACTATACTATATATGCACTGGAGTAATCCTATAAGTTTGTTATTATCTCCATTACTCCCAGAGTAATCCTCCAAGGTTGGTATTATCTCCATTTAACAAATGAAGAAATTGAAAATCAGATACTTTAAGTAGCTTGTCCAGGGTTCCAGTGCTATTAAGTGGTAGAACTAGCAATCAAATTCAGAGTTCTCAGACTGCAAAGTCTTTACTTTATGGAATTTAAAGTGACAATGCCTAGTATGTTCTGAGTTTCAAACCTACAAGGATATAATTTTCTATGTCTGCTCATATTATCAGAATTGAGAAAATAAGATTTAAATGTCTTTTAGTCCATATTTAGAGATAATGTTTTTTGAAATGCCGTATATAGATGATTAAAATTTATATTTTTATTTTTCCAACATTTACTTGGATGCCTAGATCTATTTCATTTCTTATTATAAGTCTGCTGAATTCTGCCAGTTTTAATCCATGTTTCTTCGAAATATTAATGATTTCAGTGTGTTTACTCATATAAAAATAGTCTTGACTAAAGATTGCCAGTAACCTTTAGTAACCGAACTAAAGAGAACTTGTACAAATGATTTGATGTTCTAGAAAAAACATTGGTATAAGAAGGTATTAGCTGCAGAATTTAATTCCATTTCTTCTACTAGTTGACCTTTGGGAAAAACCATGAAACTCTGAGCCTTTGTTTCTTCCTTTGTAATATGCCAACGATAACACTTGGCCTGCCTACCTTCCAGAATAGTTATGAAGATCAAATGAGTTGAGGTACATAAAATGGCTTTGGAAAAGATAAAATGCTATACAGATAGATGAGACTATTGTGGAGATGATGGGATGCATGGCAATTGTAGGTGAAGTCTGCACCGTGTGTTAGGAAGTACGTGCTTTCCACTGAAATGCCTTCAATTCTCACACCAACATTGAGACAGAGCTGTAGTAATCTGCCCCTATTTTGTGGTTTCCTAGGTTGAAGAAAGTTCTTAATGACTACTTTATCTGTGCTTTAGGATACTTAATTAATGTTTAGGATACTTATTGTTTATATTAAAAACAATATCCTTTATAACTAAGTCATATAATTTGTTTTTTCACAAATATGGAAGATCAATAAAATAAGAATGAAATGGAAGTAATAGTGAAATAAAAGTGAATGTACATACAGGTTATTGGGTAAATTGATTTTACTTTTGAAATTATGCAAATTTTAAACAAGTGTTAAATATTGGTTCTAAATAATGAAACTGTTTTTTTCTCAAATACTAGATTAGTGATTGAATTGAAATCGGTTGAATTATTCTCTCAAACAATTAGGCAAATGAATTATGTGCTATTTAGGCTTCTTTTGCTGATATATATATATATGTGTATATATATATATTTTTAACATGATTTTGACATAGGTAATTGTGTCCTTAATATCTGAATGGATTTTGTTCATTTGGTATAATCAGTTGATTGACTTTCAAAGGAAACAGTGTTGTAAATGATAGCTAGTTTCAGAGTATGTCCACAAAGGCAACATGATGTAGCATATATATATACTCTGTAGTATATTGAACTTAGAAGACCTGGTGTGGAACCTTTGTTCTGTCATAAACCAGCTATGTGGCCAAACAATCTATAAAAAAGAGAATAATACCATATGTTCTCTTCTAGTGTTGTGAGAAGTACTTGAGAAAATGTACATAGATGAAAAAGCACTCGGAAGTACTTATGTACTTTTGTGTATGTAGATACCATTATGTACTTAAACCTACAATTCGCTGAATTATGAGAATAATCTGTGATCTGGTTTGGAGACTGGAAATTTATTGATAAGAGAGAGGGAAGAATTCACTACCTCCTGTCTTGTTTTACTCAGGTCTTCTTTCAGCAAATGATTATGTTCAGAAACCTCTAATTCTGTAGAAGCTGCTCACTTTTCACCCGCTCCTGGACAGCACTTGGAAGGCATATATACACAAACACATTATGTGTGTGTGTATATATATCTTCCAGATCCCATGGTATCCATCATAGAAACTCTTGGAGGAAAGAGGCATAAGCTGGGAAGGGGTAAGGTGTGGGCAGCAGATGGCATTTAGTATGAATGGGTCATTTTAAAGTCATAGTCTACTTGCAGTAGAACCAAAATAAGACTATATATATTTTTTCAATACAGAGACTACACTCTGAGCTAAAAATGCCTTTCTACCAAACTTTTTCTCAACATACCCATGTAAATTAGAAAGTTTTTTTTTTTTAGATGGAGTTTCGCTTTTTCGCCCAGGCGAGAGTGCAGTGGCGCGATCTCAGCTCACTCTGCAACCTCTGCCTCCCAGGTTGAAGTGATTCTCTTGCCTCAGCCTCCAGAGTAGCTGGGATTATAGGCACCCTCCACCATGCCCTGCTAATTTTTTGTATTTTTAGTAGAGATGGGGTTTCATTATGTTGGCCAGGCTGGGCTCAAACTCCTGACTGCAAGTGGTCCATCCACCTCAGCCTCCCAAAGTGCTGGGATTATAGGCGTGAGCCACTGAGGCCAGCCTAGAAAGGTTTTTATAGTTTGATCATATATTGAGGTAATTTCCTCAGTTCCATGAACTTTCTCCCTTTTTCATGCTGACACAACCCTGCTTTATCTTGCTGCTTTTTGTAAAAACATTCCAAAATGTCCACTTATCTTATGGTCTATGTTAGTTTTCTTGAAAGCATTTGGTACTGCTTTGTAGTAATAATACCACCCCATTTATTCTTCTGAGATTCCTGTGGTTTCCTTAATGATAGGGAAAATATTTTGTAGAGGAAGTATTAATAATTTTCGAAGCCAAACAAATAATTTAATTTGACCTAGCGGGAAGATCTAATCTCAAATCCTTAAAGAGATGATGAGTAAGTGGCTGGCACAGGCCCTTAAAACATTGAATATGTTATAAAAATGAGAGCAAATCTACCTAGTGTATTTATCAGCTACAAATATAAGAGAAATGTAAACCTTAAATCAGGCTTATATTTTATCTGTTATTGAAGTGACTGAAATGCATATGAAAAGCAATGTGTTTATTTTGAAATATGATGAACCTTTTTATTTTTAGTATGGTGTTATTAAGGAAGGAATTTCAGGCAGTTATCTCTGCTAATAATAGAAGCCTTCTTCACCCCTGCAAGGGAACAGTAATCTTGTTTAAGTGGTGTCTTATGTTTGACAGTGTTTGCCTCTGATAAATTTTATGTATTTCTTTGGGTGATAACTTTGTTTTTAAAGTATTCATAATTCTCTTTAATCTGCTCTTAGGTCTTTTTAAACAGCCCTTTATATGATTAAAGATAATTTATAAAATTTTGCTATGTCTCTTACTCCAAATGTTAGTATATTATTAATATCCTTTGTTTTTTCAGAGCCATTTTTCTTCATATTATATTTTTATATACTATTAAAAACATGAAGAACAGTATGTTCTTATTCAGCACCTCAGTTTCTAAATTATAAATGAATTATAAGATAAGTTAAAACTGGCTGTCATGATAGAACTAAAAATTTTAAATATACCATACGTTTTTTATTTTTATTATTTTTTTTTAAGATGGAGTCTCACACCGTCACCAGGCTGGAGTGCAGTGGCATGATCTCGGCTCACTGCAACTCTGACTCCTGGGTTCAAGTGATTCTCCTGCCTCAGTCTCCTGAGTAGCTGAGACTACAGGTGTGCACCACCCCACCCAGCTAATTTTTGTATTTTTTTTTTAATAGAGACGGGGTTTCACCACATTGGCCAGGTTGGTCTCGATCTACTGACCTTGTGATCTGCCTGTCTCAGCCTCCCAAACTGCTGAGATTACATGTATGAGGCACCTTGCGTGGCCCATACTATTTTTTTTCTTGGGCAATATGATCAGTATAAGTTATTTTCATTTTCTTTTTTTTTTTTTTTAATTTTTTAGAAAGAAAAAGAGAAAAGAAAGAAAGAGTGAAAGAAAGAAAAAAAAAAGAATGTAAGAGAGAAAGAAAAAAAAAGAGGGAGAGAGAATGGGATTCTTATTCTATTGCCCAGGCTAGAATGCAGTCTAAAAACGGATATTAAAAACCTCTTTTATGCCAATAATTGTGCTTAACAATGGAGACAGGCAGGAATAAGGGATGAAAATAACAAACAAGCAGCCAACCAATATTTTATTTAAACCTGTGAAATGCTATGCAATTGCTGAGGAGTGATTTACTTCCAAT